>RCUC01166240.1:0-78003 GCA_003697995.1 Taxidea taxus jeffersonii
CCATGTACCTTTCATGTGAATTCACTATTTGTTCTTAACACTTTGCTACATTTGTTTGTTTTTGCCTCTTGCTCTCCTATCTGCCTGTCTGTGCTCAGGTGTGTACAATACACACACATACATACACACACACACGCTGAATGATTTGAATGTAAGTTGTAGACCTGGTACTCCAGCCTACACAGTGTTTAGTTGTTATATCTCCTTTCATCTACAGCAAACCTTTTAAGAGTGATGCTGACATTTTTTGAAGAGCACCCAAAGTATCTTTCAGAATTCCACACTATCTGGATTTGTTCATGATTTACATCAGGTTAAATATTTTTGGAAGTAATGTTGGGTCCTTGCCATTGTGTGTGACCACACCTTTGGCCCCATTATTAGTGATACAAAGTTTGATCCCTTGGTTAAGGCGGTGCCTCCCTGAGACATCTCCATTACAAAGGCATCTCTTCTGACAGCGTTTCAGCTGCCTGGAACTAACAGTCTGATCCCATAATCCCAGGCCCCGTGCTCCAAACACCTCCGTGGCATGGCTCCTCCCATGCTGTCACTCACCTTTTTTGTATTGACAAGGTACATGTCACATACCTAGTCTCTTCTTACACATTATACTGCTTTCAATGTTTCACTTTTACTTATAAATCTTTGTACATGTTTTTCTTTCAGATAGTTTCTCTGAAGTAGAATTCTTGAGGATGAGCAATTGTACTCTAAATAGAGACTTTTCAGAGCAGAAAGGTGCCCTTCTGCTCTCCCTACTGTAGCTACTTCCCTGCTCTGGTTTACTGATGGCAGCCACCCTGCACTCACATCACACTATCAAGGAAAGCATAACCTAGTATGGTTGGTCTCAGAATGAAGTTTGTATTCATCAAATTTGCTTGTTAGTGTTTTTATAGTCCTTTCTGCCACTGACCTTAGTTGTTGCCAGTCTCTGGAGAGAGGAGGAAGAGCGAGAGACTACGTAGGGGCCAGGGGGATGCTTTTGGGGTGTGAACATGCTTTGGAACCATGTAGAGACGGTGGCTGCACAATATAGTGAGTGTGCTGAATGCCACTGAATTGTACACACTACACCTGTTAATTAAAATGTGAAATAACAGAATAAACACATGTGCCTTACCTTTAGGAGTTCATGATCTTAGCTAAGTGCCTTTAGACTCTCAGTTCCGGCTGAGGCAGAGCCAGGTAGATTCCCATGCCTCTGTTTTACCATCTGAAGGCCAGAGCCTGGAGTCTCAGCACACCCGAGGTTCCATCATTTGCACAGAGAATGACCCATAAATCCTCCATCCAGATGCTGCCATCATTTGATATGATTGCTCAGACTTTTCTCTCTGCATGCTTGCATCTATACATTAGTTTCAAGTTATGGTTTTTCCAAAAATGAGTTAAAACCTACTGTTTTATAGTCTTTTTTTCCACATCAATATATCCTCGTTATCATTGTTTATGGCTGTGAGGAAAGATGAAAAACCTGAATGGAGACCAAGCCACTGGGTTTTGAGGAGGCCACAGAACCCAGTGAGAATACAAGGAAGGAGAGCATGGGGACAGATCACAGACCTCTGGTCCCTCAGCTTGACTATTAGGTTTTTGACTGGTTAATATTAGACTCGCTAGGAAAACTCAACAGTACTTTGGAGCCCCTTTGGATTCCTAGTTCAAATTCTGCTTAACACTGAAATGTTTAAATATTAAAATGTATGAAACCAATGTAGCAAATACCCATGGCTCACCCCTCAGATTTCATGTTAAACTCTACTCTTGTGACCTTAGTGGGTGCCAAAGAGACCTGTCAGCAGTCTCCATCCACTAGGCCTGGGCTGCCAGCTGCCAGCCTCTGGTTTCTGACCAGAAGGCTTCAGGATGGTACCACTAGGGGCAGTCAACGATCTTTCTCACCAAGTTTGTCTCTGCTGCATCCTCCAGAGGTTCTTGCCAGAAATGTGGCTGTCATCTCTGACCCCTTCCTCCTCCTCATCCCCATTTGGGTCATTACAAACTCCTGATATTTCTGCCGGTAAAATGCACTACAGGGACGCCTGGGTGGCTCAGTTGGTTAAGCAGCTGCCTTCGGCTCGGGTCATGATCCCAGCGTCCTAGGATCGAGTCCCACATCAGGCTCCTTGCTCGGCAGGGAGCCTGCTTCTCCCTCTGCCTCTGCCTGCCTCTCTGCCTGCCTGTGTTCTCTCTCTCTCTCTCTAAAAAAAAAAAAAAAAAAAAATCTTAAAAAAAAAAAATGCACTACAGGTGGGCTGGTTCTCACCATTCGGATGGCCTCACTCTGTTCCAAGCCACCATTCACTCTTGTAGGGCCTCTGTTAGCCACAGAACAAGGAAGATACCCCTTTCATACAGACAGCAGTCCCCTGGATGCACAGCCCAGTGGGCAGTGACGCCTTTGAGCAAATAAGAAAAAGCTCCACCTTCACCTTTGGCCAGACTCAGGTCTGTGTCAGGGCTCACGGCTTGGTGAGTGGCCTAGGGTTCTATTTCTGTTCAGCGAGTCCTCCTTGCCCGGATGCTCTTGAACAATGAGCAACCTGCGTATCTGTACCTGGGGTCTCTCTTTTCACCTGGACTGGGACACTAGCCTGTGGGGTAGGGACTATGTGCTTCCACTACCGTCTCCTCCCATTTACTCCCCAGATGTAGCCAGAGCAGGCACACGTGCACAGAGGCAGGCACACACGTGCACACACAGATCCCTATGTTACTCCCCAGTTAAAAGCATATCAAAGGCCTCCTGCCGCTTTTGGAGTAGAGTCCAAACTCACAAACCGGGACGATAGGCCCTGCACACCCAGGCCCCAGCCGCCCTCACCACTCCCTCCCTCCCTCCCTCGGGCCGTGCTGGCCACCCTTCCCCCAACTCCTTGCCTTTGCCCTGCCTCAGGGTCTTCACGCCTCAGTCCCCTCAGCCCCGGACGCCCTCTTCCCCTCAGCCTCGCCGCGATCTACCTCTCCCTTCGCTCTTGCCCTGGGGGTCCTGCCCGGAAGTTCCCGTCACCCCCCCGCAGCAGCAGGTCCCTCTCCGCGTCCCAACGCCCGCCTCACGGCTCTCGCTATTGCCGGCCACTGCTGAGGAGCGCCTGGCACGGAGAACCTGGGTGTGCCAGGCCCTCGGCTCCGGTCGGGCCGCCTACATGGCTCCTCGCCCAGACTGACGTTCCATGACACTTCGCACACAAGCTTGAGGGGGACGAGAGCCCGGCTTCGGGAGCAGCGGAGACTGTAGAGGCGGGTCTTGAGGGCGCCTGGGGAGAAGCGCCCGCCCTGTTTTCGGAGCTGAAGCGACCCCCTGGACAGCACACACTTGCCACAGAGAAGGGCTTTTCTGTTGAATTTTCCCCCGCTTTAGTTACTCTCAGCGCAAAATATTTCACAGCTGCACACACCAGGGGCGCGTCAGAGCGGTGGCTGTCCCCGGCGTTGTCAGTGTTGTTCAGAGCTGAAGAGGCCGCCAGGCACGCAGTCGTGGCAGCGTACACGACAGTACCTTGAACAAACGAATGAATGAAGATAGAGCCTAGTGAGATGAGGACTGCGAACTGCAAACGATCAGTTTCCCTCAGACCCGGTAGAGCCTAGGCAGGGAGAGAGCGCCTTACGTGCGGAGCCCCGGGTCTGGACTCTAGCCTGTGATGACAGCACAAGGCGGGGCGTGCAGTCCTCAGGCTCCCAGAAGCTGTGTCCCAGAAGGGGCCGAAAGTGGACACACGGGCATATCGAGGGGCCAGCTGGGAGACCCCAACCACCGAGGGGGAAACGTGTAGGCCCTCTGCCAGGGCAAGATCTCCTGAGATGTTCCAGACCCTGCTTCCCCTGGCAGGCTAATTCCCTGGCGATCACAGAGTTCAGTGGAGAATGGGTTTCTGGCTGCATCATAGCCCAGCCTCTTGATCCTGGGGTTTATGATTATCCAATGTGCAGAAGCCAGCCAATCAGGTGGCCATCCGGGGAGGAGCTGGTTCCTGGTGGTGGAGAGAGCCCTGCACAGTCTCTCCTGGGATTCCAGTCAGAGACTGAGGGCAGAGGCTGTCCTGACACTGCCCTGGACATTCAAGTCTGTTGTGGTAGCAGGTGAGAGGACTGGGGTTGAAGGACAGTGTCTTGAGAGAGGCCTGGAGCCTGGGACCCTGCTCTGGGTATCAAGTTTGGGACTTTTTTGATGTTTGACTCTTTTTTTTTTTTTTTAAGATTTTATTTATTTAATTTATTTATTTGGAAGAGAGAGCACAATCAGGGGGAGAGGCAGACGGAGAGAGAGTAGCAGGAGAAGCAGGCTCCCTGCTGAGTGGGGAACCTGACATGGGACTCCATCCCAGGATTCTGAGATCATGACCTGAGCCGAAGGCAGATGCTTAACCAACCAACCCACCCAGGCGCCCTGATGTTTGACTCTTATGCCACCTCAGCAGCCTAAACATTTGCAGTCAAGGGGGAAGGAGTCTTTATTGAAACTCTTACTTGGGGGCAGCTGGGTAGGCTGTTACCTACATCCTCTAGGGCAAAAGCAGAAATGCCCTTGAGCAGTGTCTCCCCCACTCCCGGGAAGTGGCAGAGATGGGGCACTTATCTGGCTTCCTTTCTCTTCCCCAGGGCTGCCAGGAAGTTCGCTCACTCTTGTGGACTTTAAGGTTCAGGCACGGCAGTCCTCCATGGCTCCTTACTACATCCGCAAATACCAGGAGAGTGACCGCACACAGGTCCTGGACTTGTTCTTCCATGCACTGGATGAGTATGGCCCTGCCTCCTTCCGCCACATCCTGAAGCTGCCCCGAACCTTGGTGCTCTTGCTTGGGGTGTCCCTCGGCCTCCTCCTGGTCTCTGGCTCCTGGCTGCTGGCCCTCATAGCCAGCCCCACCCTCCTCACTGCTCTGAGATTCTTCTGCAAATACCCCTGGACCAAGTTTACAGCCGAGTGCTTGAGCACGGACATGTCCAACATCACCAAGTCCTACTTGAGTGAGCCAGGCTCCTGCTTCTGGGTGGCTGAGGCTGAGGGGCAGGTGGTGGGCATCGTGGGGGCCCTGCCCGTCAAGGAGCGCTCCCTGCACAAGGAGCAGTTGGAGCTGTTTCACCTGTGCATAGCTTTGGATCGCCGAGGTCAGGGGATAGCGAAAGCCCTGGTCAGGACTGTCCTCCAGTTCGCACGCGACCAGGGCTACAGCCAAGTCGTCCTCACCACCAGCATTTGCAGCACTCGGCCTTGGCCCTCTACCAGCGCATGGGCTTCCAGAAGTTGCATCAGTTCTCTCCCCTGTACTGGAGGCTACTTGATATTCCTTTGGTTACGTTTGTCTACTGCCTGCCCCCTGCGCAGGCCTCTTGGGCACATGAGTAGGAAGGTGGCCCACAATCCTTTTCCTGGCTTAGGAGAGGGCCGGCTCTACTGAGGTAGCAAGCAAACCCCAAAGTCTCAGTGTAATGGCACAGTGAGAGCTTACTGTTCCTTCCGTGGGAACCAGGGGGATGGTGGTGGGTGGCTCTGTTCCTTTCTGTCTTTTGGGGTGGCTGCTGTTTGATTTATCTAGTGCCATGGGAAGGCTGCATTAAAACAAATGAATAAAACAAATACACTCAAATAAACATTTTTTAGTTCACTTGTCCACCATCAGCAATTTAGGCTGGACTTGTCTGGCAGCACTTTGGTCTCCTACAACCTAATTCACACATCGTCGTGGGGTCAGCTGAAGGGACAGGGCGACCGAGCCAGCTCATTTTCCAGCACGAGAACTCAGTGGTGGTTTTAAGGTAACTGCAGAGGAGCAAAAAGTGAAGCAGAGACAAGCAAATGCTTTTCCGAGCTTTTTGGGTATCACATCTGCTGACATCCCAGACTTAGGAAGAGAAATGGGCCCTGCCTCTTTAGTGAGAGGAACTGGAGTCACATAGCAAAGGGTGCCAAGAAAGAGAGCAAGAAGAATCCTGGGAGAAGGACTGGGGCCCACAATGCCATCAGCCTGCTTTGGCCCCCACCTACCGTGTCCGCTGAAAGGGAAGGCAGGCTGGGACAAGGAGTGGCATTTCAACGCCAGCTAGACCTAGAAGTGGTGCGGCCCCTACCATGCTGGCCAGGCCCCAGTCACATAGCCCCAACATGCCTGAGGGGAGGCTGGGAATGTGTGTATCTGGGAAGAGGATATGGGGTTGGTGAGTTTCCCAGACTTGCAACACCTGGCACCCTGCCTCTTGTCCCAGTGCTCAGAGACTCCAGATTTTTACAGAAACCTCAGGCCTGACCTTTTTGTCCCTAAGCCTCTGATACAGTGGCAAAGTGGTGTGTGCCCCACTGTGCACCTTGTCCAGTCGGGTCACCACAGGCACCAGGTCTCCTGACCCAGAGGCTGAGTCCCAGGATCCAGTAAGTTCCCTGATGACCCAGGAAGTCCAGGCACCCTTTCAGTCTAGGTCTTGTGACATACTCTCATTGTGGCAGTATGCCTACTCATAGCTTCTCTCCTGTGAAGGATCAGTCAGGCCTCAAACCAGGCCTGAACCTGCCAATTGGCATTGCTGCTGGCACATTTCCTCTAAATGGGGACCTTTCATCAAATGCATGGGATGACTGCAAACATTCATGTTTTATTTCCCAAGACTGTGGGCCACAACTCTGCTGCCCTCCATTGGGTCTCTTTTCTCCCTAACTTTGGGTGACCCACCATCCCTTCTACCAGGCATTCTACCTCTTCCATGCCTGCAGCTTTTGTACCTTCCCTGCATGCTTCTCAGAAGACTGGGCCATCTAAATCTCCTGTTACACTGTGTCCTCCCTCCTATCTCCACTCCATTTGGGCCGCTCCATTTTTAAAATCAAGCTTCTGTTTCCTCCCAGCTCCAGCTTCTAGTTAATGGCAGGGCTTTGGGCTCAGCCTCTCTGAGAGGTAGAGGAAGAGGATGTTCCCACCAGATGTCCTTGGCCTCTCAGGAGGAATTCCCAAGTGGGCTCCAGTTGGTGCTAGAGATGGGGAAGACCCACAGTGGTCTTGATGCTTTGAAAGTTTTCTTAAGTGACAATTAATTAAAAGTGGGATTAATTTGCTAATCCCATGTAGACATGGTCCATGCCCTCCAGGGGCTTACAGGTCAGAGCAGGCTGGGAAACCAAGGAGGTAGCAAGTGGGAATATGTTGCCATAAGTGTGGGGATGATGGGGGTCCTGGACAAAGAACATCAAAGGGGCACCCACCCCACCGACTGGTGGATGGCTTCCCATGAGCTTCTGGTCCCACCTCAGGCAGAGGAAGTCAGGGGACTCTGCTGCTCCCTATTGCCTGATCCATGGAGGGTGCTCCAACAGCCAGGGACAGAGGCCAGGACTGTCCTGGAGGCTACTCCTTTACTCATATTCCCCAGACCAAATCCACACTCGGTCAGTGGAGTCTGAAGCAGTGCTTTCCTGCAGAGTTCAGGTAAGGGGCCCAAGGCCAGACAAGTGAATGTGTCTGTGTTGATGAATTGGAAGGAGGGTATTTAAGTCAAGACTGTGGGCTAAGGACAGCAGGAAGTTAGACCGGAGCTTCAGACCAGGCACCAGGTATGAGAGAGAAGAAATAAGCTCTGAGACCCAAATGTGGAAGTTCCAAAGCAGGTGACCCTTTACAGGGGGTTACATGAGGTTGGGGAAAGAAGAAATGGAGAGTGATGGCTGCAGGTTTTCTTTTGGGGGCAATGGATATGTTTTGAGTTTCAATGTAGGTGGTGACTTCACATTGTGAATGTACTAAATGCCACCGAAGTGTACACTTTAAAATTGTTAATTTTATGTTGTATGAAATTCACCTCCAAAAAGTTTTTCGAGATAAAAAAGGAAGAGTTTAGATGGCTCTAAAAACCAAAGGGAGGATACAAAGTGTTGGAGACAGCAGAGATGTTGAGAAGTTGTTATGAGAGTAACAGCCAGCCATGAGTCTGCCCCGACCAAGCAAAGGATGGGCAAGGTGCCACCTGCAACCCCAAGGCCACTGACAGAGAAGCCTTGAGAACACCTATGCACCTTTCTGTGGAACAAGAGCTGATGTTGACACCTTCCTGAGAAATCTAAAAGTCACAGTCAGTGCCTGTGGGCCTGGAACTCTGGCAGAGGTGGGATGTTCCTGGCTTTGTGTGTGTGTGTGTGTTTGAGAGAGAAGGGGGTGGAAGAGGAGAAAGTTCTTTTCCTGAACTGGGCCTAGGAGAATGCAGGCAGAGGCGAGGTGGTGGGTTGCAGGGAATGGCAAAGTGCAGCACTGTGACCTGGGCAAAGACCCCTTTGGGCAAGTATAGGGGACTCATAGTTTTCCAGAAAGTAGGAAGGAGGGGGGGTGAGGTCCAGGATAATTTTAGAGGTCAGTGACTTGGACCCAGCAGTAAAAACCCCAAGAATGCTGACTCCAAACTTCCCTTCACTTTTCTCCAGCTAATAAGTAATTTGTTCAATTTGAAAGATGAGGTTTTATTCAGACCTTGGTCAAGTTTTAAGAACATCAAGGTTTCCTTTTATGTACCAGTGTGCTGGTTAAACTAGGGTAGGTTTGTTTTTGGTTTTGCCTGCAAGGCACATGCCTCTTCCATCTGGCGCACACATGTTGGTGCCCGTGTAGGTGGGTACCTGCAGGAAGGTCTGTGCTCCCCTGCTCTGCCCCTGCCTCCCTTTCTTCCTCCTCCTTGTATTTTTAATATTGTGACAAAATATACATTACATAAAGTTGACCATTTTAACAAATTTTAAATATATAGTTCAGTAGCATTAACTACATTCAGAATGTTATGCAACTAATCATCACTATTTCCAGAACTTTTCAATCCCCCAAAAAGAAACTCTGTAACCATTAAGCAATAATTCCCCTTTACCCCCTTCTCCCAGTCCCTGGTAGCCACCATTCCACCTTCTTTTTATGAATTTGCCTCTAAGAATCTTGTTTAAGTGGAGTCATACAGTAGTTGTCCTCTTGTGTGTGGCTTATTTCATTTATCATAATATTTTAAAGGTTCCTCCATATCATAGCATACATCAGAATTTCACTACCTTTTGAAGGCTGAGTAATACAGTTTTATACGCACGCACATTTTGTTCTTCCATTTATCTGTTGCTGGACATTAGGGTTGTTTTCACCTTTTGACCAGAGTTAATTTTTTTTAGAAACCATTCAGAAAAAAAGAAAAATTTAAGTTACAGTGGGGACAGAGTGACTTTTTAACTGGGAGACATTATCAGGAAGGTTAATGATTAAATTTTGCATATATTATAATAAACCAGGTGGTTACCTTCTGAACAAAGTCGGGATGAAAATGCTCAGCTTTATATACTGGGGATAGGATAGTTTAGATTTTGCTAAAATGGGAAATTTATTTTAGGAACAACTATGCAGGAAGTATGGACCTGTGACCAGGTAGCAGGCTGGGGATTTAAAGCTAGCAGGTGACTGGAGAAGGCAGCATCTACTTTGAGCATTAGAGGAAATTAAACAGAGCACTGCCTCTGTGGGCCAAGTCACCCAGGGCTACGGCTAGAGAAAGCCCATAGGAGAGAGCAGAACCTAAAGGTTACTCTCTTTGGCCAATATCTCTCCTCTTGGGGCATTTTTACTCCCTGGAGTGTGAACCAGAGGAGAGGGGGACCAGCTGCTTGAAGCAAATGCCTAGTGAGGTAAAGAAGTGCCCAAGGGATAAAGTGAGTACCCTCATTGCATGTGGGTCTAGGGAACAAGAGGGCAGAGCACCCTGATGGGGGTCTGGGACCAAGCCCTGCTCCTACTAGAAGTCTGGTGGGATTCAGGGGAGCAAGGTTAGGCCGGACAGTGAAGTGCCAGTAGAGCTCTCTCCGTGGAGCATTCTGAGAGGTAGGAGGGGAAGATGCGGGGTCTGTTGTCTGTTGGGTGCAACATGGAGGAAAGGCCCTTTCTCCCAACCACTGAAGGCATGAGAAGTCTGGATCCTTGATGATGTTGGATAACCTGGGGCATCTTTTGAACTTGAGCTCCAGCTAGAGATGAGGGACTCCAGAGTGGGCATGGGAAGCTGACCTCTGGCCCATACCTACCTCTTGAGGGGCAGACGGGAAGAGGATGAACTGGACAAAGCTGCTGGGGGTTTGGTGCTGCCCACAACACAGATTCCCGTCTGGGAGGTCACCTCAACTCTCCAGCTGCTCCCCTATACAGCATGCCCTTCATTTTCTTTCTCATCGCATACTTTTCAACTGTTACCTTGTTTTCCTTTCAGATGATTTCAAGTGTCTTGTGTCCTCATTGTTGACAGTATGTAGTTTGTCTATTAAATTGTTTTAGCTTTATTTATCTGCTCTTAGGCTTCCTGACCATTTTTATTTCCCCCTTCTAAAAAGTTTGTTATATGTATACTACCTTAATTTATAAACTGGCTTTATCACACATTTTTATTTTTTAAAAGATTTTATTTATTTATTTGACAGAGAGAGATCACAACCAGGCAAAAAAGCAGGAAGAGAGAGAGGGGGAAGCAGGCTCCCCGCTGAGCAGAGAGCCCGACATGGGGCTCGATCTCAGGACCCTGAAATTATGACCTGAGCTGAAGGCAGAGGCTTAACCCTCGGAGCCACCCAGGTGCCCCTATCACATATTTTTAAAATTATTTCATTTCCAGGACGCCTGGGTGGCTCAGTTGGTTAAGCGGCTGCCTTCGGCTCAGGTCATGATCCCAGCATCCTGGGATCGAGTCCCACATCGGGCTCCTTGCTCGGCAGGGAGCCTGCTTCTCCCTCTGTCTCTGCCTGCCTCTCTGTCTGCCTGTGCTTGCTCTCTCTCTCTAATAAATAAATAAAATCTTTTAAAAAATTATTTCATTTCTTTTAAAAAATCATGTCTTTAAAATTTCTCTTCTGTTGATATTTTAAAGGTTTTTAAATTTAGGCCTTTTAATTCCAAGCTATATGTTTTACCAATATCTTGATATTTGTGATTTTTATTTCTTATAAGCTGCAATTCCTTTCACTGTACTTATTTTTATTATGAAAAATATACCTAACATAGAATTTGGCATTTTAACCATTTTTAATTATACAATTCAGTAGCATTAGGTACATTCACTTTGCCATGTAAGCATCGCCACCATCTACTTTCACTGTATGCACCAAACACCAGCTCTCTGCCCCCCTCCTCCAGTCCCTGGCAAGCACTATGCTACTTTTTGTCTCTATGATTTGCTTACTCTAGGTGCTTCATATAAATGGACCACATGATTGTTGCCTTTGTATTTCATTTTCTCCCTTAACGCTCAGTTACTGTTTAAACTTCCTTTTGGATTTTTATCTAATTTCTTTGCATCCTGAATTTAACCAAAAAGTGTTTTTAGAACAGAGTGACTTTTGCTTTGTGTGTTGATGAGGTCACCCCATATGGAAGGCTGGCCCTTGTCCTGCCCACCACTTCTCTATCAAGTTGGTACCTGTCAGTCGATTTATCCTCTTCAGGGCTGGCTTTCCAAAGTCTCTCTGGATGACATGAGACACAGATTCAAAATCTTTCCTGGGCATTTAGCACCTTAGGTTGTCCTGATGAGACTTCCTGATGTAAGCGGGGACTCTCTTGGTCTCATCTCCCCCCCCTTTCCGTTTTCCCCAGCATTAGTTTAGGCTGCCCCCTAATCCCTGTGGACTCCAGTTGCCCGACAAAAAATAGGACATACCCCAGTAAATTTGAATTTCACAAGAACAGTGGGTAATTTTTTAGTATGTTTCAAATATAACACAGGACTTATACTAAATCATTTTATTCATTTAAAATTAAATTTCCTAGGAGTCCTGTATTTTAATTTGCTAAATCTGGCAGCCCTACTGTTGACACTACCCAGAAATCTAAGTTTATGTATTTATTTAGTAATCTCTACCCCCAGTGTGGAGCTTGAACTCCCAACCAAGATCAAGAGTCAAAGGCTTTACCAACTGAGCCAGCCAGGTGCTCCCCACTACCCAGAATTCTAAACTTGAGTTCATAGACTGCCATCTTTGACTCCGAAGTCCAGGAGGAGGAGGAGGGGGTATGCACCAGGCTCATTCCCCTCTGCCTTTTCTTCCAGGCTCTAAGAAAAACACACCAGACTGGGTTAATTTATAATTTATTTTACCATAGGGCAAGGGAATTACAATGTTGGTGAATATGATCCCAGATCTAGGGAGGCCTTCATCGCTTGGACAGGTTGATATGCATTCCCTGTAGGTCAAGAGCTTTGGAGGACTGACTCACAGCAGAGGAATCCAGAGGGTGAGTGTGGGGACTAGTCTGGCTAAGACCCTGGGGTTGGTCTGCACTCTCAGAGTTGGGTGGGACAGAGGATGGGCAAGTGTTTTCTGAGGACCAGATCTGGGATGTGCATGCACACCCAAGAGGCCGGCAGAGTATTCTGCTAATGAGCATTTCTAATTAATAAGAAAGTCAAGCAATTTATCATATATGTACAGGCCAGTTGTGTTTGTTCTGTGAAATGGCCTGCTCATGCTTTTATTTAGTCCATCTTTCTATAGATTATCTTTTTTTTAAAACTTTTTTAAGATTTTATTTATTTATTAGTTAGAGAGAGAGAGAGCGAATACAGGCAGACAGAGAGGCAGGCAGAGGCAGAGGGAGAAGCAGGCTCCCTGCCGAGCAAGGAGCCTGATGTGGGACTCGATCCCAGGACGCTGGGATCATGACCTGAGCCGAAGGCAGCCACTTAACCAACTGAGCCACCCAGGCGTCCCTATAGATTATCTTTTTTAAAAAAATGACTCATAAGAGTTCTTGATATATTTTGGATACAAATCCTTTGTTACATGTGCTACAATTATCTTCTGTTTTGTGCCCTGTATTTTCACTGTCTTTATTTATTTGTAATTATCCATCCATTCTTTCATCATTCATTTATTTATGAGGGTGAAGAAGGGCAGAGGGAGAGGGAGAATCTTAAGCAGGCCCCATGCCTAGAATGGAGCCTGACACAGGGCTCTATCTAACAAGCCTGAGATCATGACCTGAGCAGAAATGAAGAAGGGACACTTAACCGACACACCTAGGCACCCCTATGGTGTCTTCCAATACAGAATTTTTACATTTCATTAATTGAGTTTATCAATCTTTTTCTCTATGGTTTGTGCTTTGTTCCTTAAGACATTTTTCCTTAAGTTCTTAGAGATACTTTCCTATATTCTAAATTTTTTGTTTTGCCCTTCACACTTTTAAGTCTAGTTTTGTTTTTCTCTCAAAATTACATATGTACCCATCTATTTTAAAGAGTCAGAGTTCTATAGATTTGTGATGTGTTTAAGAGCAGCCCTACACTTCCCTGTGTATACTCACTTCTATGTCTTTAAAACATTTTTTCAAAAACTCTAGTATAATTAACATAGTGTTATTAGTTTCAGGTTATAATATAGTAATTGAACACCTCCATTCTTCACCCAGTGCTTATCATAGTAAGTGCATTCCTTAATCTCCATCACCTTCTTAACCCATCTCCCAACCCATCTCCCCTCTGGTAACCATCAATTTGTTCTCTATAGTTAAGAGATTCGTTCTTGGTTTGTCTCTTTTTTTCTGTTTGTTTTCTTAAATGCCACATATGAGTGAGATCTTATGTTATTTGTCTTTTTCTGACTTATTCAGCTTAGCATTATACCCTCTAGATCCATCCATGTTGTTCCAAATGACAAGATTTCATTTTTTATGGCTGAGTAATATTCCATTGCATGTCTCTGTGTGTGTGTACCACCTTTTCTTTATCATCTATCAATGGATATTTGGGTTTCTTCCATATTTTGGCTACTGCAAATAATGCTGCAGTAAACATAGGGGTGCATATAGCTTTTCAAATAAATGTTTTCATATTTTCTGGGTAAGTACCTAGTACTGGAATTACTGTATCATAAGGTAATTTTATTTTTAACTTTTTGAGGAACCTCCATACTGTTAACCAGAGTGGCTGTACCAGTTTGCATTCCCACCAACAGTGAAGGAGTGTTCATTTTCTCCATAACCTTGCCAACACTTGTTTCTTTTATTTTCAATTTTAGCCATTCTGACAGATGTGAGGTGATAGCTCGTTGTGGTTTTGATTTGCATTTCCCTGATCATAAGTGATGTTGAGCATCTTTTCATGTCTGTTGGCCATGTGGATGTCTTTGGAGAAGTGCCTGTTCATGTCTTCTGCCCATTTTTTATTGGACTATTTGTAGGGGGTTCTTGGTATTTAGTTGTATAAGTCCTTTATCTATTTTGGGTACTGACCCCTTATGGGATATGTCATTTGCAAATATCTTCTCCCATCTGTAAGTTGTCTTTTTGTTTGTTTCCTTAGCTGTGCAGAAGCTTTTAATTCTGATGTAGTCCCAACAGTTTACTTTTGCTTGTTTTCTTCGCCTCAGGAGACATATCTAGAAAAATGCTGCTATGGCCAATGTCAGAGAAATTATTGCCTGTGCTCTCTTCTAGGATTTTTATGGTTTCAGGTCTCACTCATTTCCAGATCTTTTTTTTTTTTAAGATTTTATTTATTTGACAGAGATCACAAGTAGGCAGAGAGGTAGGCAGAGAGAGAGAAAGAGAGAGAGAGAGAAAGGGAGGAGGAAGCAGGCTCCCTGCTGAGCTGAGAGCCCGACGTGGGACTCCATCCCAGGACCCTGGAATCATGACCTGAGCTGAAGGCAGAGGCTTTAACCCACTGAGCCACACAGGCGCCCATTTCCACATCTTTAAGGGACTTGTGTGGCTTCTTCTTAATGCCCAGTTTTAAGCTTGTCTGTGGACTACTTTTTGGGAGCTGAGGTCATGTCTACACTATGCATGTGCACCTACTTCCTACAATCTCCAGCTTCCCAGAGATTGGACCATTGGTTGGGGAACAACAACATTCTGTTTTAAGCTAAGCTACACAGTAAAACTATGATTACTTATCCTTTTTATGTAGATTTGTTTTCTTTTCCTTGGATTTATATTTTTTGGGTTGTTGTTTAGTTTTCTATATAGTTGTCATTTATTTAGCTCCAAACTCTATCAGATGTTTAAACAGATCCCCATAACATTAAGGTGCCTCAGGTAACTTATTGATTAAATACCCCTGAATTCTTTCCCAGAGCCTCTGGGCTCCAAACTGGACTGATGACCCTTTTGTGTGCCATTCGATAAACCCTTATTGAATTAAACACGTGCTATACATTGTGTTACCCCTGGCAAAACAAAGGGATCAGGCAGGGGTACCTGGCTGGCTCAGTCAGTAGAGCACAAACTTTTGATCTCGGGGTTGTCAGTTTGAGCCCCACACTGGGTGTAGAGATTACTTAAAAAAAAAAAAATCTTAAACAAATGAAACACCCCCCCCCAAATGATTAGGCAGTGCTGACTATTGCCTCATAGAGTCACCTATTTAATGAACAATCCAGGAAACAAACAAACAAATCCTATGCAGATTGTTTGCTATTCCTCATTATTTTCTGGGGTCCAGAGCTAAGGCCTGCCTGTCAAAAGATGGCACCAAGTATGTGTCTCCTAAGTACTTCCTGCTCACCAGTTTCCTCCCTGGCCAAAGTTCTCAGCCTCTAAGTTAGGGATGGACAATGGGAACTATATGAACACTTTCCCACCTTTTCTCAACTGGTCCTTGTCTCATTACCTGAAGCTAGAGTAGGCATTTCTTAGTCCAGCCCCATCTGCCCTGTGGCTAGTTGAGGTTCTAGACTTAGATTCTACTGTTAAGCTGTCCTGTGTGGGGAGCAGTGGGTGAACACTACGATGAGGACAGTTCAGGGGTCCTAGGAATATATGAATCTCCTCCTTGGAGACATGTGGGACCTCAAAACCCATGCACAGCAGTAGTAAGACTACCCAGAATAAACGTGCCAGCATCAAACCATCAAAGGAAACAAGTCAGGGACAGAGAGTGAGAAGCACACCACACACACAGTGAGGGAGAGAGGGGTAATTTATCCCAATGTCTAAGGAGTTGGCTTGGGTTATCGAGTATTTTCTGGCCAACTACAGCTCTCTGGAAGATGTAAGAGGAGCAGACAGGGCTAGGGCTATGGACCAAGAAAATGAAAGCTGTTAGCCTCTCCAGTAGGTTCTACAGACTTGCTTTCACATTTTAATGGTAGTAGGCGCCTGGATGACACAGCTGGGGCCTGTAATACCCTTAACATGTAGCCCAGTCATATCTGGAAGATGACTCAACCTTGGGGTTGGTAGTAAAGTTTTCTTACCTCATGAACTTCATCATGGGGAGTTGGCAAGGAGCAAGACTTGTGTAGAGGAGCCAAGAGTGCCCCCTTGAGGCTAATAATGTTGCCTTTAACTGTTGATAGTGGACCCACTCCACATCACCTCCCCAACCAGAATTCAGGAGTATTTCGTGAGAAACTGGGAAATGGCTGTATGCAAGGGTTCACAGTCAGTAAAAATAAAACTGACACTGTAGGTTAAAAGCACCCAAGCTCCGCAACAGGTAAGGATGAAGACCATGTTAACAGGTGTGATGACAAGACCATATTAACAGCTTGGCCTAACTCTCTAATGACTGGCCAGAACAATCCGTTGGGACACAAAATGCATTGTGATTTATGGGTAAGACACTCTGCCTTCTTCATACACTCCCCTAACCCCACACTGCACGTGCTGATGGTCACTGAAGGCCTCTGCTGGAGGAGGGCAGCAACAGAAGCTACCCTCTCAGAGAACAGAAGTGGTTGAGGAGGCTGAAGCCTAACCTCCAGGAGAAAGGAGGGCAAGTGGGTTCTCAGGCTAGCAAGAAGCAGTTCCAGAATGAATCCCCATGACAGGTGCGGCCAGGGGTAATGGTTCAGCCTGGGCATGCCCTTCCTGTACCCATGCAAGAAAAAATAAAACAAGAGGCCTAACATCCTGCCAGGCATGGGCAAAAGCACTTACAGAGCAAGGTCCTGGTGTAGGGGCTCATGGAAAGCAGGAGCGCAGAGCCTGGCCACAGGTGTGGCAGCACAAGGTACTGACTCTGTGGCTTTTGCCTGATGCTCAGCCTGGGCTGATGTGGGCAGCGTGCAGGGGACCATCCTGAGCACTGTGGGGGAAGAATAGGTTCCAGGAGAGATACTAGGATTGCCTCTGAGGCCAATGCCTGGGATCTGCAGGCAGCACCTGGCCAAGGAAAACTGCAGTTGGGAGAATTCTCAGCACGCCCTGCCCCGCACCCCCCCAGCCCAATGCATGGTTTTGATTTTGTACCCTACCTATGCAGGGCCCAATGGCCTGGGAACTATCATTAAAATGTGAAAGCAAGTCTGTAGAACCTACTGGAGAGGTTAACAGCTTCTTCCCAGGGCATCAGTAGTAACATTCCCAAGCAGGTGTGTTCTGGGGCTGGGGGCAGGGTGCTGGTAGCCAGCTGCCACCTGTGATTTCCCAAGCCCTGAACATAAATGCTCTGGGAAGGTGCCTGGATGACACAGCCCAGGGCCTGAAGAGAATCACACTCATCATTCCTAAGCAGGCTCCATCCTACCCTGGTTCCCGTGCAGACCCAGGTTTCCAGAAAACTATCACTTTCTGTTTGTATTCTGGATAATAACTCTGACAAGACAGAAGACAGTCATAGCATCTGAGGGCTGAAGGGGGGGTGCGGTTTAAGAGGTTATTAACCCTTTTATAGGTGAACTGGCCCAGAGTGTTTAATTATCTTGTCTAGCATAAAAGAGAAAAACTAGGGAATAAACTTCACATACCAAACGTTTTCTCTGAGCCTTCTTCATAGTCTCCTCCTGAGTTAGGAAAGGAAACTTGGCGCCGCCCTCGGAGCTGCTCAGCGGCAGGTCTGCTGTTTAACCTGGCCTCTGGGGAAGGCTTTGGGGAGGCTGGGGCTTCCCTGAATTTGAGTGAGGCCGATTAGCACCCCCCCCAACTCTGGGCTTTAGCTGTCATTCGAGGCTACAGGATTCATTAAACGCTTTATGTACATGATTACGTTTATTAACTCATGCTTTTCAGAAGTGGTTATCCGGGTTATAAATGTTGGTTTCAGGTGTGATGACAAATGCTCTGAGGCTTCAATCCTGAAGAGAGGGTCGCTGGAGGAAAATCCACCAAAGGCTAGAGGCCAATGGGAAGCTGGAATGAGGCTAAGAGGAGGCTCTCGACCCAAGGTGCCTGGTCCGCTGGGAGCGTCTGGGTCTGCCCAATAGCTACTCTAACCAGACTCCAACTCCACAAAGCCCATGGCAGAGCTATCGTCAAGTTCTGCCATGTTTGTGAAGAAAGGCCACATTTCATTCCCACAGCCCATTTCCCTTGACGGATGCTTTTAGACTGAGGCTCCCCATACACCTCAGGAGAGACATCACATAGCTCCCTGCACATCTCCAGATGGTAAAGAAATGACCCTCTGCTGCTTGCTTTACTATGAATCAATCATAAGTGATTTATTTTCTAAAAGTATAAAAACACATACAAAAAGGGACTCACTCATGGCTAGAATTCAGAAATGTATCACTGTGACAAACGTTCTTGTGGGCAAGGCTGCTGTGGAGAAAGTATTGCTCCCAAACCATTAATAATCCTAATCACCACTCTCCTCAGACTCTTTAGAAGGTTACTACTTCTAAATTAAACATAGACAAAGAGTTAAGTTTTATTAAACCAGACTCATAAAAGTAAGGATTGTGCTTCTTCATGTTGATAAAATATAATTCCAAGACTGTGAGGAAAATAATCTCATATCAGTTCCAGGGAACTTTTCTCCCCAAGAGCTGATTGGTCACTTTCTGTGGAAGAAAAGAAAGACAGGAAAAAAGTCAGATACTCTTGCCATCAGAGGAAGACAGCCACTCCTTACCCCAGACATGTCGCTGAAGAGACCAATGGGGTTCTACCCAAATCTTGTTTATCTTCCCCAGTTACAGAAACTATGGTAATTATGCAAAAAAATTTTTCCTGAAGTGTTTAGGAAAGATGATCTTTATAGTTAGTATCTATTACTTCTGTACAGATACAGATCATTTATGATCCATCCATCCATCAGTTCAAACATACGAGCACGAGAGGCCTGGCCTGTGATGCTGACCCACTGGACAGGCCATGTGGTGCCTGGGGGCCCCCTCTTCGAAGGGCCCGGCCCAGCCCAGCTCCGGGTGTGCTCCAGAAGCAGTTCTCCAATCCCACATCGGTCTGGTATAAACACGTCTTTTGGATTCTGACTTTCAGAGTCCTCTGGTGGTGAAGTGAAGGGGTTGGGAAGGAAATGAGAACAGTGAAGGATATGGACCCTCAGGCATGGTTGCCTGCCTGGCTTCTCAAGGAATATACTGGTAGCAAGTTCCCTGGCCTCGGGAGGGTCTGGGACTTGCGGCACCACTGATTCCCCTGGGCCACGGGCAGGAAATGGTGGCAGCTTCGAGGCTCTGAGTCCCCAGGCTGCCAACTCTTATGCTACACTCGGACGTTTTCAGTTTATTTTACAAGCTCTAGAAGTATCTAACTTACCAATAAGGGGCACAGAACTACCTCTGGGGACTCTAGAATGAAAAGCCAAGAATTCTGATAGATTTGAACATTTCTACCATGACTCTTAAGTACAGAATTTAGTTTTGTTCCAAATGTATGTCTGGAGCGTGCCTTTTCTAGATTCGCCTTTCAGATGTTTAGATTTGAAATCTAGTCATGGGTGCCTTTATCTTCCAAGTTCCAGGTGTGGTACAATGCATTACAAGCTTAAGTTTACTCCCCAGATATAGTTAATTCAATAGGCCAGATGTGTTTCTCTCAATTCCTCTCTCCCCTGATGAACCTGATGGATTCTGCCCAAGGACTGACTGACCTTCTTGAAGAGCTGAGCTCGCAGCCGGTAGGACTTGTATTCCAATCTCCTCTTCTCCTCGTCTCTCTTTCTCTGAACTTCTGGAAGCTGCTCATAAATCCTTAGGAATGGTGCCAGTAGGAAAACAAAAAGCAGTGAGGTTGCCCAACCACAGAGCAACATGATCTCTTCTCCCCCATGTCCCTAAGGTCTGCTGCTCTCAGGGCATTCAGATCTCAAACATAGGCCCTGGCTGGGCCTCTATCTGGGCCTGCTTCCTATTAGACATTTGGACACAAAGAACGATGGCTGGGTTCCTCACGATCTGGGAGGGCAGACAGATGAATAAAAACATTAAGAAATCCTGCTAAGAGGGGCGCCTGGGTGGCTCAGTTGGTTAAGCGGCTGCCTTCGGCTCGGGTCATGATTCCAGGGTCCTGGGATCAAGCCCCACATCAGGCTCCCTGCTCAGCGGAGAGCCTGCTTCTCTCTCACCCCGTCTCCCTGCCACTCTGCTTACTTGTGCTCTCTCTCTAGCTCTCTGTCAAATAAATAAATACAATATTAAATAAAAAAAAAATCCTGCTCAGAGCCATCAAAAAAAAAAAAAAAAAGAAATCTTGCAATTTGCAAGGACATGGATGGAACTAGAGGGTATTATGCTAAGTGAAACAAGTCAATCAGAGAAAGACAATTAATATATAATCTCACTGATATGAGAAATTTGAGAAACAAGGGAGCCTGACAAGGGGCTTATCCCAGGACCCTGAGATCACAAACTGAGCCAAAGGCAGACACTCAATCAACTGAGCCACCCAGATGCCCCAAATTTGACTTTTTGTAAAGCTTAATTTAATATGTCTTAGAATTTCATTATTTCTCACTGTATTGCATAAATTCCTAGAAATGTGATTGTGTGGATAAAAGGGTAGTGTCCCAAATAAACATTTTATTTTAAAATAGTCATATCTTATATTTTAGGTTTATTTTTTTGTTTATTTATTTATTTTTAGGTATCTTTATTTATATTTAGGTTTCTAACAAAGTCAAGCCTGACTAAGGCATGCAAATTAGAGGGAATTCTTTGTATCTTTTTTATCTGACTCATCCATACCACAAATCTGCTATTTTTCTTTCCTTTTTTAGTGCTATAAGTGAGAAACTTCTTTCACAACTAATTTTCTCATAACATTTTAACTTGAGCATATGTCTTTATTCCAGGGACAAACCAGAGCTCCTGATCAGTTGGTGGCTTTATTTATACTTTTGTAATTACTCTTATTCTTAGCCTTACCGTTTAGACCTCTGAATCATTTCCTTCTTCCCAATAGGCCTGTTCTTTCGGGCATCCAGGAAGCCTAAGCATGAGAAGAAGGGGTTTTCAGGGGATAGCGTCTTAATAGGGAAGGGTGTGTTACCCAAGACCTGTGAGAAGGAGCTGCTAGGACCTGATGCCCCTACCTTGAGCTGACAGTACTGGGTGGTGAGCAGTGGCCAAGGTCAGACTATGGGGGCTATGACAGCAGGCTCCTGAAGACACAACATGCTGTGGCACAGACTAGGCAGTGTGAACAGAAACATTGGCCGGTTTAAAGGTAAGGCTGCGATGAAAGCACAGGTGGCACTAGTAGTTTTCACAGTGCTCATATATTATTTTCTGGAGATCTTACACCTAGCAGAATCGTTAGGAGTTGCAGAGTCTAAAGCGAGCCCATCAGGGTTCAAATCCCAGCTTATCAGGTGTATACTCTTGGACAGGGGACTTAAGCTCTTGTTGTCTGTTTTCCCATCTGTAAACCAGGGTTATTAATAGTATCTACCTCAGAGAGGTGTTATAAGCATTAAATAAGAACAGTGTCTGGGCAAAACACGTGAGGGTTACATATCATCATCATCATCACCATCACAACCCCCTCCTCCCCACGAAGTTGGCAATCCTGGAACTTGCTCACAGACCCACAGCTGGCTTATAAAAATACCATTTTCACTGTATACTCTGGTTTCTGAGATGCAGTGACAGGGCAGGAGGACCTGGGCTTATGTGGATCATGAGAGCACTGAGAGCCACAGGGGGCAGGTTTTGCTGCCCAGGGAGAGGGGAGACTCAGCAAGCTAAGAGTCCCTTTCTGTCCCTGTAACTGGGCTGGCACTGAGACACGCTCCCTGGGGGCGGGGGGAAGCAGCATGATAGGAGAGTGAAGAGGCAGAGGATACCTCTTTTCAGAAGTGGGTGCACAGGGTCCCGGCCCTGCCGTTCTCTCACAGTGTTGAACAGGGCCTCCCGCTCGCTCTGCAACATGTTCTGCAGCTTCCTCTCCTGGACTATCAGCTTCAGACGCTTTATCCGCTCCCCAGAGCGGGAGATGAAGTCAGGTCTGTGAAACTGAAGAGATTCCTGAGGGGGAGAAAAGGATCCCTGACCTCACATGAATGATGGAGTCTGTTCTCTAAGGGCTTGCAAAAAATCACCGGCCCCACAGTGGTCTGAAGAGCCTGTTTCTACAGTGCAGAAACTAGAGCCGAACAATAATCTAACAACTCCTGGGGGGCGGCGGCAGGCCATCAGAGGGGGTCGAAGAGTGCCTCTGCAGTGAGCCAAGAACTACGACCTTGGCAATTGCAACTCTTCTAGATGTCGCTCAGCCCACTGTGCTATTTTAAATTTCCCTTCCAACAAACACATTATTAAATGACATTTCTTTCAGCTCCCAAGGTACTCGTAAAGAAGGGACTTTGTGCCTTTTCAATCCCGTGCTAAGCAGGAACAGGAGTTCTGTAAATGGAGGAACACATGTAAGGCCCACAATAGTATCAGGCCTCCGGAGCTTGCCACGGGCAGGAACCCATGAACCCCGTGAGCAGCATCACAGCACCCTCCCTTCCCTTGCCTTGTTCCCAGGTGCAAGGGGCAACGCCCACTCTGCAACGGTTAACAGTAAGGCAGCCTTTGATAAACGATGAGAGTAGGAACAGATGAACTGCGGGAGCGGGTGGCTAGAAATGAGGGTTACATGACTGATCTTCAGAAGGCCAAGTCAGTCTTAGCTTCTTTGTATGTCCCCCTTTGACCCCTTTAAACCTACAGCTAAAATTAACTCAGTATCACTGCACCTGTAGCGTTGCTCTCACAAATGGCCTCAGGGGCTCTCTGCCTGGGCCTGCTAGTGCCCCGTGGCTGTCCATGTGCTGTCCCTGCCAGTTCTGTTCCCGAAGCGGTTCCCTCCACGGTTTGGTGTTGGTTATTGGTGCAAACCAGCAGATACCAGGGCCATGACGCTTGGGCAGGTTTTCCTTAGGACCGGACTTCACATTTTCCATGGGAACAAACCATGAAACTCCTATGGGAAATATTTTTAAGAAAGAAAAGAGATTTTCCATTCTGCTCATCAAAGACACGTGTGTAATATAGGCTCTCGGGGGCTCAGCTGTCAGAGACCACCAGGATGTCCTGGAGTTGGCTAAACTACCAACATGACTGTAATTTTAGTACTAGAAGGTGTGCCAAGGTATTATTCGGGGAGATGGGGTCAATAGAGTAACTTAGAAATAAAGAATCTTAGCATTATGAGAGACTGGAAATTCATTAGTTCTTTGGCTACAAAACTGGAATTAGAAACTGACCTTCACAGAAGCTGTGCTTGTTCTTCCTTAACTTTTTGTCCCCAAGATAACTGGCAAGAAGTCTTTTCTCTGCTATTTTTTCTCCTGACCAAGAAGTCACATCACTGTCCTCTTCTATTCTAGCCTCGCTAGAACTTGGAGTTGGGAAAGTCATCCCCACATCTCGAGTGTGTTTTTTGACACCATTCACAATCTCCAAGTTACCTGAGGAAAAAGATCCACAGATATTTTGGGAGTAGCCTTGAGACTTAGTTGACATGTATAGTCAATTCAGTAAATGAAAACTGTAAGCCTTCAAAAATGCAGGCCTCCTCTGGGTGGTGTGGAGGGGTGTGTGTGAGAGAGAGAGAAAGAGAGGAGGGGAGGGAGAAAAAGAGAGGGAAGAAGGGAAGGAAGAAAGAAAGAAGGTTTTTACTTCTAAGTCAATTTAGATATTAGAAGGAAAAAAACAACTAACATGGATTCAATGGGTAAAGGTTTCAGTTCTTTTTTTTTTTTAAGATTTAATTAATTTATTTGACAAAGACAGAGAGACAGAGAGAGAGAGAGAGAGAGAGAGAGCAAGCGTGCATGCATAAGTAGGGGGAGTGGGAGAGGGAGAAGCAGGCTACCACTGAGCAGGGAGCCCGATGTGGGACTCAATCCCAGGACCCTGGGATCATGACTGAGCTGAAGGCAGACGCTTAATTGACTGAGTCACCCAGGGGTCCCGGGATTTCAGTTCTGATCCCAAGTGAGAAAGATAGCTAATGCTTATAGTCCTACTGGCAATCACCCAGGTAAGGAAGAGGTTGACAAATATAAAGTCAAGACTTGAGGGGAAAAAAAAATCAAGGGCAAGGGCAAGTTTATTTTTGTTGTATAAAATCAGAAGATACAGAAAAACATACGTGAAAAGCCTCCTTCACATTCCTGTTTTCCATTCATTCAGTTTGTAACCCCATGGTTTCAGAGAATTTTTTGCACACATTCAAGCAACTACCTTTCTTTATTTTTAAAGTACTTTGCTTTTCCTTTTTAATTATCAATGTTGGAGATCTTGTCATCTTAGTAGAGAGAGAGAGTGTCCTCATACTACGCTTCATTATATGGACATATGATAATCTATCTAAGCAGGTGGCTGTTGATGGATATCTAAGTCGATTTAAATTTTCAGCTACAATAAACACTACTTCAGGGGCACCTGGGTGGCTCAGTGGGTTAAAGCCTCTGCCTTCGACTCAGGTCATGATCCCAGGGTCCTGGGATTGAGCCCCGCATCGGGCTCTCTGCTCAGCAGGGAGCCTGCCCCCCGCCCCCGCTCTGCCTGCTGCTCTGCCTACTTGTGATCTCTGTCTGTAAATAAATACATAAAATCTTAAAGAAAAATAAATACTACTTCAATGATTAATTCTGTACACTTGTCATTTCGCACATAGGCAAAACATACCTATAGGCTAAATTCCAAAAGTAAAAGTGCCAGGTCAAAGTAATTTTGACTGAAACTGCCAAATTGCCTGTAGGATTATATTCCCAACTGGAACGTATGAGTACCTACTTCTTTACACTTGTGCCCACAAACTTACTACCAGACCTAGATTTCTGCCAGTCTGATAGATGAAAAATGGCATCTGAGTATAGTTTTAATCTTCATTTTGTTTTGAGGCTGAGTACCTTAACATATGTTAAAGATCTACTGGTATTTTAAAGGAAATGTTTAAATTCAGGTAATTTACCTGCTTGTATGCTCTTGTTTAACATTTGTACATTTTGCTTGTTGCCAAGGGTAGAGCTTGAGCTCCAGAAACTACTGGTAGAAGATGAAACAGAATCAGAAGAAATCACATGGTCTGGTACCTGGAAAAACAAAAGCGACTGTTACTACCTGCAGTCAATCGTACAGTCACCCACAGGATAAGAAAACACACAAGTTACCAAGAGCACTTTCTCACTGGATTCCATTTGTTGAGATCAAGTTGCCAGGAAGCTTGTGACAATGGAACATTTTCCAGCACCGTTTATAACTGGGAGGAGAAAGCTGCTGCTGTTGGATAAGGGCCTGAGCTGTTCTAAGAAGGGAAGACATGTTGGCTAACTGAACATAATAAATGAATAAATAAAGAGATAATAAAAAATGACTCTGAAGACTCAAAAAAAATAAGATAAAAAAAAGAAAAAGAAGGGAAGACATCAAGACTGTGTATGTTCATGGGACTTGAAAAAACTGAGGAAGATGCTAGCCAAAGATTAGGGTGGTGGGTCTTCAGAATGAAATTTTGTTGAGAGGTAAAGAGGGCTAGGAATGACTACAGGTGGTGGGGGGAGGTGTAGAGGGTGCTCTCTAGTAAGATCAGACTCAGAAACTTATACACGGGTAAATACAAAGAAGTGAAAAGCCCCATGAGAAGCCCCAAGGGACTAGAGTATTACAAAAATTATTAAAGAACCCAAAAGGGCTTTAAAATTATGTTCAGAGCAACTAGAGCAAAGAAGAGCAACTTCATGGATTGAAGTTGATGGTGGAATGTTAGTGAAAGACAAAAAGATGATCAAAATGTAGTATGAAACAGTATTTCTTTTTTTTTCTTAAAGGTTTTATTTATTTATTTGACAGAGATCACACAAGTAGGCAGAGAGGCAGACAGAATGGGGAGGGGAGAAGCAGGCTCCCTGCCGAGCAGAGAGCCTGATGTGGGACTCGATCCCAGGATACTGGGATCATGACCGGAGCTGAAGGCAGTGGCTTAACCCACTGAGCCACCCAGGCGTCCCTGAAACAGTATTTCTTAAACTTGTTCATCACAACAATCTCCTGGGGGGAAATGGGTCCTAACCCAGGACAATGACGTGGCATCTCTAAGGGAGGGGTATGGGCATTTATATTTTTTATAAATGCCAGGTACTTATCTACTTAAGCAAGTTTGGTAAAGGTGAACTGAAGGCCAAGTTAGGAAAGGAAAATAAGAATGTCCTCTCCCTGAACTAGATAAACTATATTCCAGGGCCCTCAGGAAATTGAAACAGTTTCTTTTAGAAACTTGATACCTGGAGACAAGAAATGTTTTAACTTTCAAAAAGATAAGCATTGCAAACTGGATTTAACAATGATGACACGTAAAATTCTAGAATGTATCACTGATCTAATAATATGCAAGCATTTGGAGGTCAAAGAAAAGATGAGTACATTTCAGCTAGTGCTCAGGAAGGCAGGCAGAA
Organism: Taxidea taxus jeffersonii; assembly: GCA_003697995.1. Taxonomy (NCBI): domain Eukaryota; kingdom Metazoa; phylum Chordata; class Mammalia; order Carnivora; family Mustelidae; genus Taxidea; species Taxidea taxus. The sequence goes on from RCUC01166240.1 coordinate 26,569, forward strand.
TAAGCCCTGCCAGGTTAGCCTGGTTTCTTCTAGTAGATATGGTCACTAACTGGTCAGCCAAAAGAATGTGTAGTTGAGTACAATTTAAAATGACAAAACTTCTCATGACATCTTTGAGGGTAGGATGGGAATTATGTGGGTTAAATGATGAAATAAGTTGGTAGAACCATAACTGGTTGAACCACTCTTACCCAAATTTATTAACACAGAGGCCTTTTATGAGTGTATTTCTTGGATCCAACAGCAAATATTTACTAAGCACCAATTGTGTCCAGTTACTTGGTTTCTCTGGATATTCCTTTTCAACATTTTATATATGTGTCTTGGAGATATGGGAAGCAGGTGATTTCTTGAATGATCCATATCTGGGAGGGCCTAAATGACTGTAAAGATCCAAAATAATAAACAGGAATGATGCCAAATCAAACAAGGGATAATTGTAAAGCTATACACATTAGGCAGGGGGAATGGCGATAACTTTGACACAGTAGAAAAAGCTGTGTGTCTGGAGTCCCAAGACTTAAGTCGGTCTCAGATCCTTCCTTCACTAGCTGTCTGAACCTGAGAACACTCTCTGTGCCAATCTCCCCAGCTCAATAAGGGAGCACCTGCATCTCTGAAAGTACAGAAGTCTTAGAAAGAACAAATTATCGAGATTATAAACTGCAAAAAACTAATATAAAATTAGGAGACTACTGTGATGTTAAAAAAACCCAAATGTGGGGCCTAGGTGGCTCAGTGGGTTAAAGCCTCTGCCTTCAGCTCAGGTCATGATCCCAGGGTCCTGGGATCGAGTCCCACATTGGGTTCTCTGCTCAGCAGGGAGCCTGCTTCTCCTCTCTCTCTCTGCCTGCCTCTATGCCTACTTGTGATCTGTCAAATAAATAAATAAAATCTTAAAAAAAACCACCCCAAATGTATGAGGCTAAGGAAGGTGGTGAGGAAGACAGGCCTGCCTGGTCATATACTATACCTTCTCTGCAGCTATAAGAGGAGGAAACATGTTAGGGACTGGAGGGGACTGACTTTCAGTATAGACTGTTAAGTATAAAAAGCAAAGCTGCCAGTTTGTGAGAAAAAAGACACATGCAGGTATTTGCTTTCTTAGTGATAAAACACCTGTGAAAGAAAACAACCCAGATTGGAAAGGAAGAAGTACAACTCTTTTTATTTGCAAATGACAAGATCCTGTCCATAGAAAATACTAAGGAATCCATAAAGAAGTATTAAAACTAGTAAGTTTAGCCAGATTGCAGATATAAAATCGAGAAGATAAAAATTCATATATATATTCATACATATATATACATATATATGTATATTATTTGGGGATTTATATATATACGTATGTATATATTTGGGGTTTTTTATCTTCTCGATATATATAAAATATATATATTTTAAATTTTATTTATTTGAAGGGGGGGAGAGAGAGTGCATGCACAAGCAGGGGGTAGGGGTAGAAGGAGAAGCAGACTCCCTGCTGAGCATGGAGCCTGACCCAAGACCCTGAGATCATAACCTAAGGTGAAAGCAAAAGTCAGATGCTTAATTGACTGAGCCAGCCAGGTGCCCCCCTCCAAATCAACCACATTTCTATATTCTAGCAATAAACAATCTGAAAATAAAATTAAGGTAACAATTCCATTCACAACAGCATCAAAAAGAACAGAATATTTAGGAATAAATATTCCTAACAACAGAAGTGCAACGCTTGCACACTGAAAACTGCAAAATATTGGTGGGAAAAATTCAAGATCTAAATACATACTGAGACATTCCTCATATGTAATTTAAAAATGGGCTTAAAGGGCGCCTGGGTGGCTCACTCGGTTGAACATCTGACTCTTGATTTCAGCTCAGGTCATGATCTCAGAGTCCTGAGATTGATCCCCATGTCAGGCTCTGCTCTGGGCGTGGAGCTGCTAAGATTCTCTCTCTCCCTCTGCCCCTCCCCCCTGTTCTCTCTCTCTAAAAAAAAAAAAAAAAAAAAGGATGAATTCTATGGTATATAAATTATACTTCAATAAAGCTGTTTTAAAAATTTCTGTAAAGATGTGCAAGAACTAATGACACTGAGTAGCTCTGGAAAGGAGAGCTATGTGCCTGGGGAACAGGAGTGGGAAGGACATCCTGTCTCAAATACTCTTTTATACATTTAAAATTTTGTACGATGTGGTTGAATTCCCATTTAAGAAGTGAAAATAAAACAAAAACATACAGAAAAGAGTGCCGCTATAAAGGCTTTGTGGCTCTGGTGAGCTCAACAGAAGTAAAACGTATGTTAGGCCAAAGAAATGTTCTAGCCACCAAAGGGAAGGTGACAAATCCACTCTCAAAATGCTCTCACCATCTGAAGCACAACACGCTTAGTTCAGAGACATGTTTAAAAATAAGGTATCGGCAAACTTAATAGACCCAGGAAAGCTGCCAGTTTCTAGGAAAGGGTATTAGAAAGCATGACCTGTGAAAAATTGTTCAGAGTGAAGACCTGAGAGGAAACACTTCCAGGAAGGAAGTGGGAACCCAAGAGGAAGACTGGACCTACTTCCTGTGCCCTTTGAAAGCAGAGCTGGGGACAGAGCTTTGCCAGAGAGTCCAATGACTGAAGATCTTGGAACTCTAGAGGGTAAGACCTTCGATAACGGAGCCTCCGACGCATGAGTGAACTGCCCGTGTGCAGGGAGGCAGTGGTGGGGCTCTGCAAGCAGAGCCTGAGGGCCTCGTGGTGCACACGCAGCAGAAATGACGGTCGCTTCCAAGCCCAGGTTCCCTGGACATCCCAAGGGTACAGCCAGTCAGGGTATGCACCACTGGAGGTGAAAAACACATGTCTACATCTGATTCAAGGAGGGGCTTTGGTGTGCGTGTGTGTTTCTGTTTCTAGTTCAAATCTCTTTTGGATTAATTCTTGCCTATAAAACAAACATTTAAAAATAGAAAAGAGCCTAAAAATAAATTCCCTCATAATAAATATATTTAGTTAGACCTCTAGGATGGTAAAAACCCAAAGGACAGATAAAGACAAGGGGTTTTCAAGGATGTGCAGAAGCTGGAGCCCTCACACAATGCTGGTGGAAATGTAAAATGGTGACAGTACTTTGGGTAACAGCCAGCAGTTCCTCAGATGGTTTAATGTAGAGTTAGCATACACTCCTGCATATATCTGCTCCCAGCCATCTGCCCTAAGAAATGAGTACATACATCCACACAAAACTTGGAAGGATTGTTCCCAGCAGCCTTGTTAAGAATAGCCAAAAACGTAGAAGAAATCCAAGTGTCCGCTGACTGCTGAGTGGATAAATAAACTATGTAATGGAATATTATTTGGCAATAAAAAGGAATGAACACACTGCTACAAAGCAGATGAACCTTGAAAACATTGAGAGAAGCCAGTCACAAAAGACCACATATTGTATGATTCCATGTATACGAAATGTCCAGAAGCAGAAAATCCACAGAAACAGAATGTAGACTAATAACCACAACCAGGGGCTGGGGCAGGGGTGAGAGGCTAGGAGAAATGCAGAGGGACTTTGCTAATGTGTACAGGGTGGGTTTTGTTTTGTTTTGTTTTAAAGACTATTTACGACAGAGAGAGACAGCAAGAGAGCGAACACAAGCAGGGGGAGTGGGAGAGGGAGAAGCAGGCTTCCCGCTGAGCAGGGAGCCCAATGTTGGGCTCAATCCCAGAACCCTGGGATCATGACCTGAGCCGAAAGCAGATGTTTAACAACTGAACCAGCAAGTACTGGGTGTTTTTAGGGGGCGTGAAAATGTTTTAAAATTAGATTGGGGGGATGGCTGCACAACTCTGTGAATAATACTAAAACCCACTACACTGCACACTTTAAATAGGTGAATTTTATGGTATGTGAAAAATCACAAAAAATCTGTAAAATGTGTTTATTTATTATGCAAACAAATAATGGAGGCCATGAAGCCTTATATGGAGAGCAAAACTTATGTTCTGTGGTCCTACATCTCTTGTTAAGTGAAATAAGAACAGTGGAAGCAGACCAAAGTGTCATTTTCATATAGTAAAGCATGAACAATCCCAACAAAAACTTGGGCCCTGGATGTTGTCGGTATGACATAGCACTACCCACACTGTGATGAGGGCCGGTGTAAACTGTCAGAATCGTGCAGTGATGCCAGGATGACAGCCACAGTGTCACAATAATCATCACAATGCATAGGCCTCACTGGGTCCAAAAATCTGTGCTGATGCCCCACCAAGAGATATTACATCAGTTCTGCTGAATTCATTTACGGATGCTATCAGTAAACCAAAACAGTCCCTCTCCTTAGTCCATGGCAGAGTCTCAGGCATCTCCTCGGACAATCTCATCATCCCTTAGGGCCTGGGTATGAATCAGCTCACTCAGGCCTCTGCAATGAGGCTTACATGAAAAGATTTAAGTGACTACACATCAACTGACATTACCAGCCATCATGGTTTCACGTTTTCTGTTGCAGAGAGTCTTGGAAAAAGACAAATGCTGGCTGGGTGGCTGGCTGGCTGGCTGCGGTTTTAATTTCTAGTATTATGATAGCAAACTCACCTGCTGATGTCTTTTTTTTTTTTCACCTGCTGATGTCTTATTCCACAATGAGAAAAGAAAGAAAATAACTCCTACCATCTCAGAGATAGATAAAGGCTTTTTCAGTACTGTTTAGTTTAATTAAAATCTAGGTGAGGGACGCCTGGGTGGCTCAGTGGGTTAAGCCATTGCCTTCGGCTTGGGTCATGATCCCAGGGTCCTGGGATCGAGTCCCGCATCGGGCTCTCTGCTCGGCAGGGAGCCTGCTTCTCCCCTCTCCTCTCTGCCTGCCTCTCTGCCTACTTGTGTGATCTCTGTCTGTCAAATAAATAAATAAAATCTTAAAAAAAAAAATCTAGGTGAGACTCAATTCCCACATTTATTGAGCAGAGATATCTTCAGATAGACCCACCCCCCAAAAGCTTTTCAATTAAAAAGTTACTTTTTTAGGTAGAAATTGGGCTTAGGAAAATATATCTAACATAGGAGAAAGGCCATGTCTCCGTACATGGGCCTATATAGATCTTCTTCATACAGGAAATGTGTTATTGCTACATTCTGCCAGTCAGATGCCTGCTGGGAGATGCTTTTTTTTCAGAGGGATGCATTTATGCTAGTTCATTTATAACCACTTAAGTTTAGGAGGAGAGATATACAATGATAAGACAGTGTCAAAATAGGAACCAAAGGACAGTCTTTTCTTGTGAAGAGTTTTTAGGTATATGCAGATAACATGTCAACTGTAGTTTCAATAATAAAATTTACTAATCAGTAAAGGGTGACACAATCACAAACTGTCTAAAACACAAAATTTTGATATAGATTGTATGGACAGTAGTCCTTTGATATAGATTTATTGATCAGAAACCTGATTCTATCGAAAAGTTTTATATAAAAAATTGATATAGATTAAAGCTTACAGAAGCAGGAACTCAAGTGGTAACTGTTTGTTATTCACCTTTAAAGAATCAGAACTGGATATTTTTTTCTGCAAGTCTGGTAGGTAAGAACTATGAAAAGTCCTTCTCAGAACATTAAAAAAAGGCATTATACCTGCATAATAGATCCTTAGAAAATTTTTCATTAATCTTCTTTCAGACTGGAAGACTTATTTCAATTATGTATTACCTTATTGAACTTGTTCAAATATACCATTTCCCTCTAAATATAGATTTAATCATACTCCCTAACTTTTGGATATGTGCCTCTTCTGTCTTTAATGAAAAAAAAAAGTGTATTTTCCATTTTTAGTCCTTCTGTAACAAAAAGGTTTAGAACGAGGTTTTAAAATTTTTATCTTAAAGAAAAAAATTATAGCTATTAAATTCCAACTTTATTGCATTGTGGTTAGAAAATACAAGCTTAGTTATAAATCTACTTTGGGGATTTGTTGACATTTTGCCTAAGTACAGTTAATTTTTGTAAATATTCCATGGGCATCTGGAACTAGTGCTGTGTTTTTGGAATGAAGTTTTATGTAGATATTTTAAATCAATCTTAATATTGCTAGCAAAATCTTCCATATCTTTTGTCTGTTACAAGTTAAAATCTGAAAAAAATCAATTAAAGTAGTTTATTCTTGCATTTTTCACATTCTCTATTTTAACTGCATCTGGATGAATGGAAAATGAATGCGTTCTAGTTGAAAACACAACAGTAATTTTAAGTCTCAGACTCTTCCCTCCTTTTGACATTACAGTGGGGATAGTGTAAATAGATTAAGACAAGTTGACATTTAACTAAAAATGAAAAAGAAGGGGGGTGCCTTGGTACAGTGTATTAAGTGTCTGACTCTTGATTTTGGCTCAGGTCATCTCAGGGTTGTGAGATAAGCCCTATATGGGACTCCGCACTGGGCATGGAGCCTGCTTAAGATTCTCTCTCCCTTTCTATCTGCACTCTACTTCCCCCATTTGTGCACACATGCACATGCTCTCTCTCTCGAAAACCAACCAACCAACCGACCAACCCTTGGTATAGGAATTTGTATTTCTAATCTTCTGGCCAACTAGAAATTACTGGCAGAAAGTGGGAAACTTATATAGCTTATGATCTAAGAATTCCACTTCTGGGTATATATGCCAAAGACAGTTTCACACAGATCGAATGAGGGGTATGGACAAGGGTGTGCACTCCCATTGTTTGTGGTGACAGATGCTGACAGCAACCTGTGTGCCTATTACAGGGAAAGTATGTCGGTGAACTGGTAGATGCACTCAATGGAATATTATGTGACGATCAGAAACCTGGTTCTATATACATGTCTAGCAATGTAGATAGATGTTAAAAGCACAATGCTTACTGAAAATTTAAAAAAAGATATACCTTTTATATAAATTGAAAACACAGGCACACATACAGAATATACATTTTGTAAGAATTCTTGTAAGCCGAAAGATATTTGCATAATAAGACCAGTTGCCTATGGAAAACTAGAAATGAGGATGTAATATGGGGATACAATTTTCAAGAGAGGCCATGAATCTAGGAGCACATTTAACTCAACCCTCAGCACTCAAAGTTAAATTTTTTAAAAAATTTCATCTTAGCATAGAAACTGTGTGTAATACATTTCTATCCCTATTCTTTCACTCTGCTTCTAGAAGGATTTATTATGACTAGATTGGAGATACAAACAGGTATTTTAGGCAGAAACTAGAACACAATGTGAAGCTTGAGAATCCCCTTTTCCAGCTCCTAACTAACATTCTGTGTTTGATCAGCCTGGCTTACCTCACTTTTTTATTAATATCAAGCAAAAACAACTTTTATGGTATTTTATTAGAAAATACATGCTTCTTGTAAAAAAACCCCAAAAGACACATTATAAAGGGAAAAAATTATGAACCCATAATTTTAAGATAATTTGTTAATATTTGTTCCAGTCATACACATAGATGCATATATAACATACATGGCTTTACATCTTGCTTTTTATCTCTTAACATTTAATGGCATTTATCTCTCGGGTTCCAAGATACTGCTTTTGACTGTTGTTTCCTTCCATATAGGAGTGTGAGTATAATGACCGATATGAAATCAGCTTGTTTTATAAAAATCTAAGACTCACTGGTAAACATTTACTATCACTAAAGCTCTCATTTTATTCTCCCGTGGAGGCCTCTCTGTTTGGTAGTTTTGTATTGTTCATCAGCCCAGCTGCTGGAAACATGGGCAATTGAAGATAATGAGAGGTCAAAACCATAAATAATTCATCTTCAGCTGTTTCCCAATAAAAATGATCAATTTGACTATTCTTTTTTTGTACAGACAGTAGTAAACTACCACTCTTCTTGGACCCTAGCACACAACCAGATACTGAGAAAAATAAAAACGGGGAAAGGAGGGAGAAAGAAAGAGAGGAGAGAGGAGGAAAGGGAGGGCGTGCATGCCCCCAGAGACAAACGTAGCAGGGACGTGACAGAAGGGGCAGAAGAGGGGAATAACCAGACAAGCAAGAGAAACACAGCAGAGACAGCATGGGGGCGGGAGGAAGAGAGCACAAGTGTCCGAAAAGCAGGTGCACAGAGACAGAAAGAAACAACAGAGGAGCGGACGGAGTGGAAAGATACAGTAGAGAGAGGGAAATGGGAACTGCACAGACTGAGGAGAGACAGCACAGACACAGGGGAGAGAGGCAAAGAAAGGGGACATGTCATCCAAGGAAGCGAGTGGGACGAGCAGGCGGCTGCTGTTATCCACTTATATTGGCTCTTAAACCCTCATATGTACAGAGTTAAAAAATGTCCTGGGTGCACAGGTTTAGGGGGAAAAAAGCATTAGCATATCTAAGGAAACATGGGTTAAAGAATATCAACATTTAAGGAGAACACCTTAGCAATGTGGATTAAACACTTTTAATTCCCAGAAATTCCATGTTTAGAAGTGTATCTAGAGGAAACAGAAAAATTCATAAAGATATAACAGGACTACTCATCAAAGTGCAGATTATGATAAAAATTCAAAAGGGGCACCTGGCTGGCTCGGTCAGCAAGTCACTTAACCTGAGCCCAAGGTGAAGTGGCTGCCTTGGGCTCAGGTCATGATCCCAGTGTCCTGGGACTGAGTCCTGCATTCAGGGAGCCTGCTTCTCCCCCTGCCTATTCCCTCTGCTCCTGCTCTCTCAAATAAATACATAAAATCTTTAAAAAATTTCAAAACAAATTAAATACCTGCCATTAGGGAACTAATGAGATAAATATTATACTTATATAATGGAACCCATAAAGCCATTAAAAATGACTACATATCTAAATTTACTAAAATAAATAAAATAATTAAAATAAAAAGATGTCTATGATATATTAAGCATAGAACTTCAAAACAATATATATGGTATGATTTCATTTTTTGACTATTGTTTCTCTCTACATATGAGCATGACTTGAAAAACTATAAAAATGTAAGAAATACTAGTTAACCTCTAATCAAACACTAATAAAGTTGTTTTATTCTCTTATGAGGCCTCTTCTTTTGGTATTTAGCTACATTAGAACATGGACCTAATGAAATCTATCCAAGATGAGGAGTAGGTGTGTGAATCAGAAAATATACACCTGGTAGCTCACTGGTGAAACTGTTAATCATGACTATTTCAGGATAATGAGAATTATGGGTGATACCCAAGGTCTTTACATTATTTGAACTCTTTATATTTAGTAAGGTTTTTACCTTTATGCTCAAGATAAATATTTTTGACAAAAAAGGAAAATCTTGACAAAATATTTGGTGATAAAGAGAAGGATGTAAAGTGGTAGGAACATCAACAGAAACTCTCCTGATAGGCAAGTCCTCCACACTCTGTGATGAGGAAAGGCATAGGCATGGTTCTAGTTGAGAGGAAGGAATATAGAAAAGGAAGAAACTGAATATGAGAGAGAAACAGAAAACACTGAGAAAAGAGATGAATGGATTTTAGAAAATATGACAGCACAGAAATACTCTTAATGAACCTCTTCTTTCATAACTGAAAGATAAAAACAAAAAATGAAAAGAATATTCAGAATCTAGGGAAAACACTCAACTCATACCACAAAATTCCAGAAACACTGGAGAAAAAAACAGACTTAATTTAAGGAGCCATCACAAAGCTCTTCCAACACAAAGGATCATGAAGAAGAATAAAAGGAGAATCAGTTAAATTAAAAATACTACACTGATACCTCAGAGAAGGACTGAGGCAACAAGTGGCTCAGAAGAAATATATTCCAACTGGAGATATGTCTTAGTGAAAAAAATAGCACCTTCTGCCATAGCCAGAATGACTTACTATATACCCTTTTTTGGCCAAGAAGTCAGAAAAAGGTCTGGGAAATAATCTCTTCAGTCTAAATACCTTGGCTGCATTACTAACACTTGCTAGAAAAAAATAAGGCCCTAGCCATATCACTGCCTACATGGCGATGCCATGAAAACAGTCACCAGCTGACTCTAAAATAGTACAATAACAAAACTCCAAGGGCATATCCCATAGAATTAAATGCTTTCTTTATTTCCACACTTGGTAAGGTGGTCCACCGTTTCTGACTTTCCTAATAATGGCAAAGAAAATGTCACCTGCTGTAGCTGGGCAGAGCCCTAGAATGATCTACTATCCATCTCCATGATTTTCCCCAAATATGAGGGGCAAAAGAAATATAAGAAATACACAATTAGCCTTCCATTTCATGTTCTGGGAAGAGGATTCAAAGCAGTATCTTACAAACAGGTAATAAAATAGTATAGAGAATTCAACCACATTCTTTGTGGGCAAATAAATGGTTTCCACACAATTGTTCAGAGACAAAGACAAGCAATCTGAAAACAAAGACAAAGATATATGTAAGTATTTTATAGCATTAAAGCAGAAGGAAGGGAAAAAAAGAATTTATTTTGCAAGAAGGTTTACCCATTTCAGCCAATAAATAATTTGTACTCTCACTCTAGAGAAAATTAAAAAGATCATGGACCTAATGAAATAGATCCAAGATAAACTAAGGCAATATAAGATTAAAAGGCAGTTGACAAAATTTGTCAGTATAAAAAAAAATTTGTAAGTATATCCTCTGTGTTGGGAGAACCAAGAGCAGTCACTAAAGAAAAAAACTGAGGACAGAAATAATAGCATTATACCACTGCAATAGAAGACAAGACATTTTATAAAAAAATAGAGAAAACTTAGCCAGTGGGATAGATTAGATTGAAAAAGTCTCCTAAAATGCAAAGCAGAAACATAAATAGACATATTTCCCAAGAAGAGTTATGGATAGCCCACAGACACATGAAAAGACCTATGTTGCCATTTGCAACACCACTGCTCATTAGGAAAATGCAAATCAAAGCTACAAAGAGATCACCCCACATGTGTCAGAATGGCTAAAAACAACGCAAGAAACGATAGGTGGTGAAGATGAAGAGAAAGAGGAACCCTCTTGCACTGTTGGTGGGAATACAAACTGGCGCAGCCACTGCTGAAAACAGTATGGAGGCTCCTCAAAGTTAAAAAAGAACTACCCTAAGATCCAGTAATTGCACTACTGGGTATTTACCCCCCAAAATATAAAAACACAAATTTAAGAGAATACATGCACCTCGATGTTTATACCAGCATTATCAACAATAGCCAAATTATGGAAACAGCCCAAGTGTCTCCTGACTGAAGAATGGATAAAGAACGTGTGTGTGTGTGTATGTGTATAACAGAATATTATTCAACCATGAAAAAAAGACTGAAACTTTGCCATTTATAATGACATGGATGGAGTAGGAGAATATTAAGCTAAGTGAAATAAGTCAGTCAGAGAGAGACAAATACCATTCACATGTGGAGTTTAAGAAACAAAACAAATGAGCATGGGGCAGGGAGAGGTACACCAAGGAACAGACTGTAAAACTATACAGAAACTACAGAGAACAAACTGATGGTTACCAGAGGGAGGCGGCTGGGGGGGATGGGTTAAATGGGTGATGGGGATCAAGGAGGGAACTTGCTGTGATGAGCACTGGGTGATGTACAGAAGTGTTGAATCACTATATTGTATACCTGAAACTAATATTACACTGTAGGTTAACTGAAATATAAATAAAAATCTAAAAAAAAGTGGGACACCTGGAACGTCTGACCTCAGCCCAAGCAGTGTTCCCAGAGTCCTGGGATCCAGTCCTGCATTGGGCTCTTTGCTCAGTGAGGAGTCTGCTTCTCCCTCTGCCTGCTGTTCCCTCTGCTTGTCTTCTCCCTCTCTCTGTGACAAATAAAATCTTTAAAAAAAGATATAAAAAGGCCAGTAAGTATAAGAAAAGATGTTCAAAAATCAATAGTCATTTGGAAATGCAAATTAAAACCACAATGAGATACCATTTCATAGTCATTAGGATGGTTATAATCAAAAGACAGACAATAACAAGTGTTGACCAGGATGCAGAGAAACTGGAATGTGATCCTGGTGGGAATGTAAAATGGTGCAGTCACTCAAAAGATTAAACAGGGAGCTACCATACTGTCCAACAAATCTATTACTAGGTATATATCTAAGAACATTGAAAAAAAATGTCCACACAAAAACTTGTATATTGGGGCACTTGGGTGGCTCAGTTGATCAGGCATCTGCCCTCAGATCAAGTCATGATCCCAGGGTCCTGGGATTAAGCCCCGAGTTGGGGTCCCTGCTTAGCGGGGAGCCTGCTTCTCCCTCTGCCCCTCCTCCTGCTTGTGCTCTCTCTCCCAAATAAATAAAATCTTGAAACTTGTATATTAATGCTTATAGCAGCATTTTTCATAATGGTAAAAAAAACAGAAACAATCCAAATGTCCATCAACTCACGAATAAACAAAATGTTGTATATGTATATGGAATATTATTCTCCTCTAAGAAGCAATGAGTATTGACTCATGCAATGAAACAGATGAACCTTGAAAATACGTTTAGTGAAAGAAACCAGACACAAAAGGCCACATATCGCATGAATCATTTTTATGAAATGTACTGGAAAGGAAAATCCACAGAGACAGAGAGTAGATTAATGGCTGCAGAGTGGGGAGAAGTAGGAGGGGTTGAAAAATGACCATTATTGAACATAGGGTTTCTTTTTCGTGTGACGAGTATGTTTTGGATTTAGTGGTGATGGTTGTATAGTCTTCAAAGAATATACTAAAAAGCACGAATTATATATTTAAAAGTAAATTGCACAGCAAGTGAATTTTATTTTTAAAAATTAATAGAAAAAATTAATAGAGATTGACCAATACTGAGACAGGAATGAAAATCCAGGACACCACAGGGAAAAATATCATCAGGGTTGCCTCTGATACAGAAACATTAAATGCTTGTGCCCTGAAAGGGGGACAGAATTGACAGAATTCTGAATTAAGGATTATTATCCAAAAGTCTTACATCCACCGAAGTTGTTGTTCTTACATAAAGATAAGATAGTCTCAAATTTTAAGAACTAAAGAGATGCTTATTCCTGAACAACTGTTTAAAAATCTAACTAATTAAACAGAATTATTTAAATTAACAGACTCATTAAAAAATAGTTACATGAAAAGGCTCTTGGTAAATACTGGCCCTGTATTTTAAAACATAATATAAAATGGTGATTTTGCTTACAATATGGAAGTGATATATTATAATCCTTGAAAATAAAGCTAGTCAACATAGTAGTAATATTACAATAATGAACTAAGACAAAATTCACAAAATATAATATTGGTAGGTTGTGGGGGAAGTATGTGTGTGTGTTAGTGGATGGGAAGAAAGAGGAGAAGTACAACCAGTTTCTTAATTTTTCATATGATGGAGTCAGTAGATACTGTTTTATATCTGAGGCTAATAAAGTGGTTTAAACACAGTATTTAATGAGATTACCTGGCTGCTATAAGTTATCAGAAAAATAATTCAATAGACACTAGGAAACTGAGGGTTGCTGGAGGGGAGGTGGGTAGGGAGAAGGGGTGACTGGGTGATGGGCATTAAGGAGGGCACTTCATGTAATGAGCCCTGGGTGTTATATGTAACTGATGAATCACTAAATTCTACCTCTGAAACTAATGAAAAACAAACAAACAAACAAACAAACCACAACACAATTCAACTCAAAGAAAATCATATAGCAATGAACAAAAGAAGACTGGAAACAGTAGGAAATCATTAAAAATTATAAAATACCCTAAAGAACCAAAACAACTTTGAAAAAGAACAAAGCTAAAGGACTCACAGTTCTTGAATTCAAAACATATTACAGTACAGTATAGTATGGTACAGTAATGTAACAGTTAGTACTGGCATAAAAACAGACAAATACTTCAATGGACTAGAATAGCCTAGAAAGAAATGTATATGGTCAAATGATCTATCATCAAAGGATCTTTGACTCTTGATGCCAAGACTACTCAAAGGGGAAATTTCTCTTCAACAAACCATGTGGGGAAAACTAGATATCATTTGCAAGAATGAAGTTGAACCTTACTTTAAACCATCTAGAAAAATTAACTCAAAATGGATTAAAGACCTAAACATAAGACCTAAAACCATAAAACTCTTAAAAGAACACATAGGGGAAAAGTTTCACAGTGCTGGACTTGGTAACGATTTCTTGGATATGTCATCCAAAATTACAGGCAACAAAAGTAAAAACAGACTACAGGGACTATATCAGTATTAAATATATCTGTGTATCAAAGGACACAATCAATAAGGTAAAAAGGGAGAAAAACTTATAAATTATCTGATAAGGGGTTAATACCCAGAATATATGAAGAACTATAACTCAATGACCAAAAAATAAGTAACCTGATTCAAGAATGGGCAAAGGACTTCAACAGACATTTCTCCAACAATGACATACAAACGGTCAACAAGCACGTGAAAAGATGCCCAACATTACCAATCAACAGAAACACAAATCAAAACCCAATGAAATACCACTGCATATCCACTAGGATGGGTAATATAGAACAACAACAATGACAACAACAAGAACAGCAACAACAACCAGGAAATAAGTTTTGGCGAGGATATGGAGAAACCAAAACTCTTGTGAACTATTAGGATGGACTATAAAATGCTGCAGCTACTGTGGAAAAGTATGGTAGTTACTCAAAAAATTAAAAATAGAATTACCATATGATCCAACCATTCCACCTGCAGATACAGGTCCTTAAGAATTGACCCCTGGGGCAGATAATACATTATATATTAATAAAAATAATTAATAAAAGAATTGAAAGCAAGGTCTTGAAGACATATTTGCATACCCATATTCACAGCAGCATTATTCATAATAACCGAGAGGTGGAAGCAACCCAAATGTCCACTGAGGGATGAATGGATAAACAAAATGTGGTATATAGATACAATGGAATATTATTCAGCCTTAAAAGGTAAGAAAATCCTGGGGCACCTGGGTGGCTCGGTCATTGGGCCTCTGCCTTCGGCTCAGGTCATGATCCCAGGGTCCTGGGATTGAGCACTGCATCGGGCTGCCTGCTTGGCAGGAAGCCTGCTTTTCCCTCTCCCACTCCCCCTGCTTGTGTTCTTTCTCTCACTGTCTCTCTCTGTTAAATAATGAATAAAAATATTTTAGGGACGCCTGTGTGGCTCAGTTGGTTAAGCGGCTGCCTTTGGCTCAGGTCATGATCCCAGCGTCCTGGGATCGAGTCCCACATCGGGCTCCTTGCTCAGCAGGGAGCCTGCTTCTCCCTCTGCCTCTGCCCGCCACTCTGTCTGCCTGTGCTCGCTCTCTAACTAATAAATAAATAAAATCTTTAAAAAAAAACCAAAAAACCATTTAAAAAATTTTTTTAAAAATCCTGTCACATGGTACAACATAGATGAACCTTGAAGACATTATACTAAGTAAAATAAGCCTGTTACTAAAAGACAAATACTCTGTGATTCCATTTATATGAAGTTATCTAAAATCAAGTAGAACCAGGGGCTCAGGGCACAGGGAAAGGGGGAGTTGTTATTTAATGGGCATAGATTTTCCATATTACAATATGAAAAAATTCTGGAGATGTTTCATGACAATGTTAATATACTTAATACTACTGAATTTTACATTTAAAAATGGTTAAGATGATAACCTTTTTGTCATGTGGTTTTTTTAAAAACTACATTAAAAAGTTCAACTTGCCTTGGTCTGAAATGGAATTTTGCATAATAAACATATCAGAACAGGAAAAAAATAAGGATAATAAAATTTAACCCAAATGTATTTGTTATAACCTCACAGTTAAGTAGAATAAATTTACCCCAAAAGAAGAATGCTCAAGTTTGTTGGGGGAAAAAGTTAAATTTAACTAGATGCTACTTAGGCTTGAGCAAAGTGACCCAGAAAGGCTAAAGGTAGAAGGACAGGCAAAGAGCAACTGGGCAAATATAAAGTCTTAAAAACTGTACTGAAGTGGAATCAAAGATAAAACATTAAAAATGGAAAATAAAACTTACTTTGTATGATCTATGGTATAATTCACAGTGAATAAAAAAGTATCATGAATGTTTATGTGCCAGACATAAAATAAACATACATATAAACCGTTAATTACCATGAAGACAAATCAACCTTCAAATATACTTTTTTTTTATCCAAACAATATCTTTTAAATGCTGTCACAGTGTTCCAGAATTCATTGTTTATGCACCACACCCAGTGCTTCATGCAGTACATGCCCTCCACAATACCCACCACCAGGCTCACCCAACCTACCACCCCCGTCCCCTCCAAAACCTTCAGTTTTCTTAGAGTCCACAGTCTCTCATGGTTTGTTTCCCCCTCCAATTTCCCCCAAGTCCCTTCTCCTCTCCATCTCCCCGTGTCCTCCATGTTATTCCTTATGCTCCAGAAATAAGTGAAACCGTATGATAATTACTTTTTTTAAAAAACAACTTTTTTGCCAGCTCCATTTACCATTAATATTTTAAGCTTGCACGTCTATCCAACTCTTGTGCATGACAATACTGCAGCTTTTTTTTAATGTAAGCTCTACATCCAATGTGGGGCTTGAACTCCCAAGGTCAAGAGCTGCATGCTCTGCTGACTGAGCCAGTCACTCACCCTAAGTACACTCTTTAAAAAGTCCTTAACAGACCAAAGAAACCAGTATCTGGGGAAAATATAATTAATAAAGGTGAATTACTGGATATAACTGGAATGTCATACTCTGTATGGAGACTCCACCTCCTTTACAATACCCCTGAAGTAGTTGTTCATACATTAAGCCACAAAGAAGATCTCTATAATATGCTTAAAACAGAAATAGAACTGAGTACAATCTCTGTTCACAATACTTTAAAACTAAGTTCATATGTAGTGACAATAAATCCAACTTAAAGAATTTTAATTAAAAAAATATTCTCTAAACTTTCCTTTTGGGTCAAACAGGAAATCCAAAGCTATAATTATAGAACATCTAGAAAATACTACTAATACAAATACTACAAACTTAAATATATATATATATATATATATGCATGTATATATATACACACATATATTTTTTCGATTTAGGGATCTAGACAGTCAGATAAAGCAGCCCTCCATTCTTATAACACCTCCACTGTCAGCACTACCACTACCACTACTACCACCACTAAAAAGAGTGTATTAATTTTTTTTTAAAGTGTATTAATTTTAAGTTCATGACTTCTTTGAAGCCATCAGAAAGTTGAGGTCACAGGTCAACCTTGGCCCAAAATCGTACTAAGGAGAAATTGTTGCCTGGAGGGAGATATGAGACATGAGCACCAGGTCATCTGGAAGAGATACAACTGGACAATATTAAGAAGGATAGAGACTGGATTAAATGGAGATCAAGTACACACTGGCAAGAATGTGAAGCCCTTGGGAGCTATAGAAATTGGGGAACTCTGCACCTTCTTGCTATTTCTCTATAAACTCCACCAGGAAAAAGAAGAGTTTATTCAAATGTCTATTATAGTGCATGCAGACTCAGGAAACAGGAACAGTAGCTGTTGTGGGAAGGGTATAAAACTACCTTGGAGGGATGTTATTAGCAAAATCAGGAGAATAAGGACCTCCAGGGACCAAAAAACCTGGCAAGAACTGTCAAAATATCAACCTCATCAGAATTCTAGAAGATAGTCAAAAGTTTATGGCAATTAAGTGAAAACTTAAGCAAGAGCAAGGCCGCCTAAACAAGATAGGTGAGCTTTGTGGCTTTTAACTTACCTTTCCCAGGCATAGCATTGAAGACAGTAGCCTACATTCACAATGTAGGTACTTGCTTCCAAAGGAAGCACAGAGTCTGTTGTTCCCAAGGAATTGCTTCTTTGAACCTGCCCGGGTATTCCCTAAAGGATTGATACAAGTGGGCCTATCTCTGTTTCACTAAACTTGGAACTCTTTTAGGGCATTTTAAAGGATAGGATTTCCTTGAAAAAACTGAAAACTAAGTGAAAAAGGCATTACTGCATAGGGGATCAATCAATCAATCAATCAATAACAGTTGGTTGAAACACCAGGCACACTAAAGCCAGGGAGAAAAAACAGTGAGAATTTTGGGGAAATGGGGTTTTGAAAACCTCCCATGAGCCCCAGGGAAACTAGAAAGTGCATGCACAGGGCAGAATGCATATGCAGAAAAGACCTAGGAAGACTATAAGGTTTTACAATGGGCTGATCTATAGGTTCAGTGCAAGCTGGAAATTTGACTAAGGCAGAGTTGTAAATGGCCTATCTAAGTACTGGAGTACCTAATACAAAGATAATCTACAAAAAGATGGGGAGGTTTTTTCCCCCCTTTCCTTCTTTTTTGCTTTCTCTTGATTCCAGGCACTTAAGGCAATCTGTCAGACAACTAACTTGAGCTAAAGAAACAGAGACATCAGAGACCAAAAATACAATCTGTATAAAAATAGTTTAGAAAAGTCACTAAACATACCAACAACTTTAACCCACAACAAGCAGTAACAATAAACCCTATGGAGTGGGAAGGATAATTTGATATTCAGAGTTACCACATCATGATATTAAAAATGTCAAGTTTTCATCCCCAAATTACAAGACATCCAAACAAGAAAGTATGGGACACTTACAAGGAAAAAAAACGAGCAGAAACTTCCCAACAGGAAGCACAGACGCTGGACTTACTATACAAAGACTTTTTTTAAAACTATACAACAAAAACTTTATATCAACTAAATATATCCTAAATATGCTTGAAGAGTTAAAGGACACCATGGAAAAATAAACAAGGAGAATGTTTTACCAAATACAGATTATTAATAAAAGAAAAATAAAAAGGAAACAAATAGAAATTATGAAGCTGAAAAGTAAATAACTGAAGTGAAAAATTCACCAGAGTAGTTCAACAGCATATTTGAACAGACCGATGAATCCATGAGCTTAAGGGTAAGATAAATGAAATTATCCAGTCTGAGGGACAGAATAAAAACAGAATAAAGGAAAATGAACAGAGTCTAAGAGACTTATAGAATAGCATCAAGCTTAAATAACATGGATGGTGGGAATGTCAAAAGGAGAAGAGAGATAGGAAGAGTCAAAAAGAGTATCTGAAGAAATAACGGTTGGAAATCCCCCGAATTTGATAAAAGACATGAATCTAATATTGAAGTAGTTCAATGAACTAGTAGGACAAGCTCCACATCAAGACACATAATAATCAAACTCTTAAAAGTCAAAGAAAGAATCTTGAAGCCATAAGAGTGAACAGACTCATAACACAGAAGGGATCATCAGTAAGTTTAACTGTCACTTTCTCATTAGAAATGTTGGAGGCCAACAGGCAGTAGGATGACATTTAAAGTGGTGTGAAAATCTGAAAAAAGAAATCTGTGTCTGGCAAAACTATCTTTCAAGAATGAAGGTGAAATTAAGATATTCCCAGATAAACAAAAGTTGAAAGAATTCATTACTGGAACACTTGCCCTACAAGAAATGCTAAAGGGACTCCTTCAGGCTGAAATGAAAGAACAAGAGGCAACATGTGAAGCCATGTGAAGCAATAAAACCATATGATGCCCTATGAAGAAATAACACTAGTAAATGTAAATACATAGGTAAATATGAAGGTCAGTAATATTGTACTTCTGGTTTGTAACTCCCTTTTCTTTCCCTAAGATTTTAAAGACAAAACTGTAGGGGCACCTAGGTGGCTCAGTTGGTTAAGTGTCCGACTCTTGATATTGGCTCAGGTCATGAGACAGAGCCCCATCTCGGGCTCCATGCTGGGTGTGGAGTCTGCTTGGGATTCTCTCTCTCTCTCTCTCTGCTCCTCCCCAACTCACATGCACATTCTCTTTCTCTAAAACAAAAAACAAAAAACAAAAAAAACCCAAATGCATAAAAAAACAATTATAAATCTATGTTAATAGGTACAGAAAGTCTAAATATGTAATCTGTGACTATAACAATTAAAAGGGTAAGAGGCAGGGGTGCCTGGATGGCTCAGTCAGTTAAACATCTGCCTTTGGTTCAGGTCATGATCCTGGGGTCCTGGAATTGAGTGCTGCATCGGGCTCCCTACTCAGTGGGGAGTCTGCTTCTCCCTCTCCCTCCACCCCACCCCTGCTCATGCTCTCTCAAATAAATAAATCAAATCTTAAAAAATAACAAAGTCTTTTTTTTTTTAAAGATTTTATTTATTTACTTGACAGAGAGAAAGGGATCACAAGTAGGCAGAGAGAGAGGAGGAAGCAGGCTCCCCGCTAAGCAGAGAGCCCGATGCGGGGCTCGATCCCAGGACCCTGGGACCATGACCTGAGCCAAAGGCAGAGGCTTTAATCCACTGAGCCACCCAGGTGCCCCAACAAATAAAGTCTTAAAAAATAAATAAAAGGGTGAGAAGGCCAAGAGATACGTAAGTGGAAGTTTCTGTGTATTATTTAAGCTAGATTGGTATCATTTCATGTTATATATTATGTTATATATGTAAGACATTAATTGCATCCCCAAGGTAAGTACTATGAAAATAAATATAAAGGAAAGGAAATGAGACAGGGATCAAAATGGTTCATTACAGGACATCAGTTAAATATAAAGGAAGGCAGGAATAGAGGAATTGAAAAAGAAAAAATTTATATGAGACATAAACAAATGGCAAAATTGCCAAAGTAAGTCCTTTCCTATTAGTAATTATTTTAAATGTAAGCAGATTAAACTCTCCAATCAGAAGGTAGAGATGGCAAACGGATTTGAAAAAAACATGATCCACTTATGTGTCATCTAAAAAAGATTTCATTAATTCATTCATTTCAAAAACTAAGGTAAAATATTTTTAAAGATTTATTTATTTGTTTTGGAAGGGGAGGAGCAGAGGGAAAATCTCAGGCAGATTCTCTGCTGATCGCAGAGCCAGACAGAGGCTTGATCTCATGACCCTGAGATCAGGACCTGAGCTGAAATCAAGAGTTGGACATTCAACTGACTGAGCCACCCAGGTTCCCCATCTAAGGAAATTTAATGGGGTCATACAGACACCTGCATTGAGGCTGTTTTCTTATACAGTTGATGCTTGAACAACACAGGAAAAAGGGGTGCTGACCTCTGAAGGTAGCAGAAAATCCACATCTAATCTTTGACTCTACCCAAATTAACTAATAGCCTACTACTGACCAGGAGCCTTATGATAACATAAAGAGTTGATTAACATATATTTTATATATGTTATATATATATTATAAACTGTATTCTTATAATAAAGCTAGAGAAAAGAAATATGTTATTAAATAAGAGAAAATAAATTTGCAGTATAGAATTATATTGAAAAAAATCTACATAGAAGTGGATATTTTATACCTATGTTGGTCATATCCATGCTGTTCAAGGCTCAATTGTAATTTAAAATGACATGGAGTGCGACTGATGTTTTAGCCCATTTCAATTGGATTCAATATCATATTCTCAAGAACAGGTTTTGTTGTTGCTGCTAGTAGTTCCTTTCATCAGAAGGTGTCAGATATGTGTGTTATTCTGGTAATACCCTAAAATCCCAGGCCACTACTTCCAGAACCCATGCAGTCAGGACTTCTGGGTGAGAAAGAAATCCACGTGTCTTTATCACAAAGTCTGTCTTGTCCTTACCACACATCTATCCTGGCAAATGTCAGTGTGTGGTAGCCTATATTGGGAATGTTATTGGTGCCATACCATTTTTACCAGATGTTATTATTTTTATTTTTTTAAAGGGACCCCTTTTTAAAAAAAATTTCATCTATTTATTTGACAGACAGAGATCACAAGCAGGCAGAGAGGCAGGCAGAGAGAGAGAGGAGGAAGCAGGCTCCCTGCCGAGCAGAGAGCCCGATGTGGGGCTCGATCCCAGGACCCCGGGATCATGACCCAAGCCGAAGGCAGAGGCTCAACCCACTGAGCCACTCAGGCGCCCCTTACCAGATGTTATTAATGGAATGAAGTCATTCTGCTCTGGCCCCTCCACAGCACCCATCAGAGAAGGACAGGGTCCTCAACCAATCACATAAAAGATGTACAGCCCAAACTGCCATCCCCTTGCTGTCCCTCATATCTCCCTCCATTTTGAAAAAGACTCATTTTAGATCCAAAGGCACAGTATTTGAAAGTAAAAGGATGGAAAAGATATCCCATCCAAATAGTAGTAATGAAAAGAAAGCTGGGGTGGCTCTACTAATACTAGAAAAAAGAGACTTTGAGTTAAAAATCATTATAAGAGATAAAGAAGGGGATTATTTATTGATAAGAGGGTCAACCCATGAAGAAGATATAACAATTATGGACATACACATAGCTGACAAAAGAACTTCAAAAACATACGAAGCAAAAATGGACAGAACTGAGTGGAGAAACAGTTCCACATTAATAGCAGCAGACTTCAATACACCACTTTCAATATGATAGAAAAATGAGATAAAAGACCAGTAAGGAGGGGTGCCTGGGTGGCTCAGTCAGTTAAAGCCTCTGCCTTTGGCTCAGGTCATGACCCCAGGACTCTGGGATTCAGCCCCACATTGGGCTCTCTGCTCAGCGGGGAGCCTGCTTCCCCCACCCCGCTCTGCCTACTTGTGATCTCTGTCTGTCAAATAAATAAAAAGAAAATCTTAAAAAAAAAAAAGACCAGTAAGGATACAGAGGACTTGAATAACACTATAAACCAGCTAGACCCAATAAATATATACACAACACTCACAGCACAATCCTCTCAAGTGCACGTGAAAATTCTCCATAAGAGGCCATATGCTAGGCTATAAAACAAGTCATAACAAATTTAAAATGACTGAAATAATACAAAGTTTATTCTTTGATCACAGTGGACTGAAACTAGAAATCAATAACAGAAAGAAATTTGGAAAACAAAAGTGTGGTAATTAAATGGTCAAACTGTTAATGGTGAAAAAAGAAATTACAAGGGAAATTAGAAAATACTTTGAGATGAATGAAAATGAAAACATACCAAAACTTTGGAATGCAGTAAAGGCTGAATTTAGAAAAAAATTCTTATCTACAAAAGCAGTGCTCAGAGGAAGTTTATAGTGGTAAACACCTATACTAAAAAAGAATAGTAATTTCATAATTTTTTCTTCCAAGTTTTTATTTAAATTCTAGTTAGTTAACATACAGTGTAATATCTGTTTCAGGTGTAGGATTGAGTGATTCATCACTTACATAAAATGATAATTTCAAATCAATAATCTAACCTTAAACTGTAAGGAATTAGGAAAAAAAGAACAAACTAAACCCAAAGCAAGCAGAAGTAAATCATAAAGATTAGAGTGGAAATAAATGAAATAGTGACTAGAAAACAATAGAGGTGGATAAATTCTTAGAAACACACACACACTACAAAAACTGACTCAAGGAGAAACAAAATCTGAGTAGACTTAAACAGCAAAGAAATTGAATCAGCAATAAATCTTCCCCCAAAGAAAAATGCATGACTAGTGCCTTCACTAAAGAATTCTACCAAACATTTAAAGAAAGTATCAATTATTAACACTAGATCTTCCCAAACTCATCCAAAAAATAGAAGATGAGGAACAATGTCCTAACTCATTCTATGAGGCAACAGACAAACGTATCTTAAGAAAACTATAGATTATCATTTAGAAATAGAGATGCAAAAATCCTCTTCAGAATTCTAGCAAAGTGAATCCAGCAGCAGATGACAAGAATTATATATCAAGACAGAGGAACAGTTAAGGATTTATCACAGGAATGCAAGGTTGGTTCAATACATGATTACCAGTATATACCATGTTAATAGAATAAAAGAAAAAAAAGACCCATGAGATCATTCCAGTAGATGCTGATGCATCTGGCAAAAACTACAACCCCTTTATGTTAAAATTACTCAACAAAAAAGAAAAAAAAAGGGGGAACTTCCTTAACAGGATAAAAATCATATATGAAAACTCAAAGCTAACATCATTCTCAATGGTGAAAGACTAAATGCTTTTCTTCTATGATCATGAACAAGACTATGATGTCCTCTTTTGCCACTTCTCTTTGACACTTGATCTGGAAGTTCTAGCCAGACCAATTAGGCAAAAAATAAATAAATAAATAAATAATGAATACCCACATTGGAAAGGAAGAAGTAAGATTATCTCTATTCACAGATGACATGATCTTATATGTAGAAAATCCTAAAGAATCCACAAAGGAGTTATGAATTCAGGGGGCACCTGGGTGGCTCAGTGGGTTAAGCCTCTGCCTTCAGATCAGATCATGATCTCAGGGTCCTGGGATCAAGCCCCACATCTGGCTCTCTGCTTGGCGAGGAGCCTGATCCCCCCACGCCCTTCTGCCTGCCTCTGCCTACTTGTGATCTCTCTCTCTGTCAGATAAATAAATAAAATCTTTAAAACAAAACAAAAAAACCAAATGAATTCAGTAAAGTTACAAAACCAACATGCAAAAATTCATTATGTATCTATATACTAGCAGTAAACAATATAAATAGAAATTAAGAAAACAATTATACTTAAAATAGCATCAAAAAGAAAAACTTTACTAAAATTAATATGGAATTTCAAGGGACTCTGAATAGCAAAAACACTCTCGAAAATGAAGGAAAAGTTGTGGTCTAACACTTTCTGATTTCAAAATTTATTACCAATATACAATAACCCCAAGACAGCATGGTATTGGCATAAAGAAAGACATAAAGGCCAACAGACAGAAAGCCCAGAAATAATCATTCAATGGGGAAAAGAGTCTTTTCTCAACAAATGGGGCTGGAACAATTAGATATCCACATGCAGAAGAATAAGTTGGAGACTTGCTTTTTGCACCATATACAAAAAATTACCTCAAAAGGGATTAAAAATCTAGACATGAGACCTAAAGCCATAAAACTCTTAGAAGAAAACAGAATAAAACCTTAATGATATTGCATTTGGCAATGATTTCCTGGATATGACACCAAAAGCACAGGCACCAAAAGCAAAAATAGACAAATTGGATTACATCTAAACTAAAAGTGCCTGTGCATGCAAGGACAAAATCAACAGAGTGAAAAGGCAATTCACAGAGTAAGAAAGAATATTACAAATTAGGTAGAAGAGGCTAACATCCAGAATATATAAAGAACTCCTATGACTCAAGAACAAACTTGAGTAAAAAACAGGCTAGGACTAGAATAGATATTTGTCCAGAGATGATATCCAAATAGCTAATAAGCACATTAAGATGTTCAATATCACTAATCATTAGGGAACTGCAAATTGAAACACAATGACATACCACTTCACACCCCTTAGGATGGCTACTATAAAAAAAACATAACAAGTGTTGGCAAGAATGTGGAGAAATTGGAACCCTTGTGCACTGTTGGTGGGTGCAGCTGTTGTGGAAAACAGTATGGTGGCTCCTCAAATAATTAAAAATAGAATTATTATATGATTCAGCCATTCCACTTCTGGCTATATACCCCCTAAACTAAAAGCAGGCTCTTGAACAGATATTTGCACACCCATATTTTTGCACATCCAGGTATTTTCAAACACCATTTACACACACAGCAACATTACTCACAATAGTCAAAAGATGGAGTAACCCAACTGCCTATAGACAGTTGCATGGATAAGCAAAATGTACCATATTGTACACAGGAATATCATTCACCCTTCAAAAATGAGAAAATCCTGATATATGTTACATAATGGATGAGCCTTGAGGATATTTTGCTAAATGAAACCACCTACAAGACAAATAATATATGATTTCATTTATATGAAGTACCTACAGTAGCCCAATTCATAGAGATAGAAAATAGAATGGTGGTTGCCAGGGGTTGAGTGTAAGGTGGAATGAGGAGTTGTTTGAGTGGGTACAGAGTTTCAGTTCTGCAAGATGAAAAACAATTCTGGAAGATGGTAATGTTTGCACAGTGATATGAATGTACCTAGCACCTATCACCAAGCTGCACACTTACAAATGGATAAGATGATAAGTTCTGTTATATGTATTTTACCACAATTAAGAATAAAAAAAGAAAGAGAACAAGAAAATCAAATACGAATACATTTAACCATGGAAGTGCAAGATTTGGACAATGAAAACTATAAAACTTCGCTAGAAGAAATTAAAAACCTAAATAAACTGACAAGCATTTTGTATTCAGACTGGAAAGCTTAATGTTAAGATGGGAATAAACTCTAAACCAATCTACAGATTTGAAGCAATTAATACCAAAATCCCAATGAACTTTTGGCAGAAATGGAAAAGCTGATTTTGAAATTCATTTGGAAATACAAGGGGGCTGAATAGCCAAAGTATAGTCTTGAAAGAGAACAAAATTGGAGAACTCACGCTTCTCAATTTTAAAACTTACTACAAAGATACAGTTATCAAAAATACTACAGTAATGGAATACTGATAAGCACGTAGATCAAAGGAACACAACTGAGTGCTCAGAAATAAACCTTCATATCTATCATCAATTGATTTTTGACAAGAGTGCTAAGACCATTCAATGGGGAAAGAAAAGTCTTTTTAACAACTGGTGCTAGGACAACTGGATATCCCTGTGGAAAAGAATGATGTCATATCATACACAAAAATTAACCCAATATATATCAAATATGCAAAGGGAAGAGCTAACAAATATAAAAGTCTTAAAAGAAAATATAGAGATAAATATTCAAGACTCTGGATTTGGTAATGGTTTCTTAGATATAACAACAAAAGCACAAGCAACAAAAGAAAAAATAGGACTTCATCAAAAGTAAACTGTTACACAAAAGGACAGTAATAAGCAAGTGAAAAGGTAACCCAGAGAGTAAGAGCAAATATTTGTAAATTATATATCTAATAAGGATCTACAATCCAGGGGTGCCTGGGTGGCTCAGTCGTTAAGCATCTGCCTTCAGCTCAGGACATGATCCCAGGGTCCTGGGATCAAGCCCTGCATCGGGCTCTCTGCTCTACAGAAAGCCTGCTCCTCCTTCTCCCACTCTCCCTGCTTTTGTTCCCTCTCTCACTGTCTGTCAAATAGGTAAATAAAATCTTAAAAAAAAAAAAAGATCTACAATCCAGAATATATAAAAAATTCTTGCAATTCAAAAAACAAAAAGAAAACTTAATTTAAGTGGGCAAAGACCTGAACAGACATTTCTCCAAAGAACATATATATGGTGAACAAGCACACAAAAAGAAGCTTAATGTCATTAGCTGTTAGGAAAGGGAAAGGCAAATCAAAACCACAATTAAAATAACAAGAATGAGATACCACTTTATACCTACTAGCATGGCAACAAAATGCCACAAAACTAAGTAAATAAAAAGTGCCGGTGAGTATGGAGAAATTGGAACCCTCAGACATTGCTGGTGGGAATATAAAATGGTGTATCCTCTGCGGAAAACAGTTTGGTAATCACTTAATAAACTAAAAACAGAATTACCATATGACCCAATACTTCCACTCCTAAGTATATACTCAAAAATAACTGTAAATAGGTGTTTAAATAAAAACTTACATACAAATGTTCCTATCTGCTCTGTCTTTTACAGTAGCCAAAAGATGGAAACAACCTAAAAGTTCATGAACAGATGAATGGATAAGTAAAATGCAGTATATACATGCAATGAAATATTACCCAGCCATAAAAAGCAATAAAGTACTGATACATGCTAGGACATGGATGAATCTTAAAAATGTGCTAAAGTGGGGCACCTGGGTGGCTCAGTGGGTTAAAGCCTCTGCCTTCGGCTCAGGTCATGATCCCAGGGTTCTGGGATCGAGCCCCGCATCGGGCTCTCTGCTTGACAGGGAGACTGCTTCCCTTCCTCTCTCTCTCTGCCTACCTCTCTGCCTACTTGTGATCTCTGTCAAATAAATAAATAAATAAATAATTTTTTAAAAATGTGCTAAAGTGATAGAAGTCTGACATAAGGGTTACATAACTGTATCATTTCGTTTATATGAAATACACAGAATAGGCACCAGAGAGTGAGTGCTTAATGATTATGAAGTGTCCATTAGAGGGATGAAAAAGTACACAAACCAGATCGTGGTGCTAATGTAAAACACTGTGAAACTCAGTGCCATTGAACTGTATACTTTAAAATGGTTAAATTGTAAGCTTTATGTAAAGTGTATGTTTCACCACACACAAAAAACCCTCTACCATGATCTTTTTTCCCTATCTCCTCTAATGGAACGAAAAGCCTCCCTCCGTATCATTCCCAATTCTTCACCTACTTTAAAGAAAAAAAGTCATATTGTACCATTTACACATGTAAATGTAAATCATTATCATTTAATACCTACCAAAACTCAATTATGAGAAATGTTTATGACAAACTATCTGAATGTCTTGTGCCTCCTTTCCTCTAGATAACTGGCCTCTAAATTTTTTGATCATGCAGTCCTACTGATAAAGTATTTTTGAGTACAAATTACCAAAGTAGATATTTATAAGTTATAAATTATGACTGTACTCATATATTATAAAGGATATAGAGAAATATAAATTTTTAAAGGTTGAGAAAAATATAAATCTAACTTTTTTTTTTTTTTTAACACCTCTCCTTCTATACTCTAATGACCCATTCTGCAAGCATCCTTCTTTGGAGAGCACTGCTCTTGATACCCTAAATTTCATTCTAGGGTTAAAGTAACACTCTGCACTTGCTGACCCCTGGAAATGTACCTTGACCAAACCCCCTAACCTAAGGTCATATTAAGCTTATGGGTGATGTTACCGAATCTCTTGTAAGGATGCTGTTGAAGACTGTTCTATACACCATGGTGCCTTCTTTATGAGGGCAGATGAGAAAAATTTCTCCTAGGTTTTAAGAAATATCTGTAATGCTTTTGAATATTTAGTTTGTTTTTATATTACAGACTTACGTAACTGATCACAAAATTCTAGCAACACCAACTGCTAGAAAACACAGAGTGAAAGTTGTGGCTTACTTCTGGCAACCATATCCATAGGTATATTGATTGATTTCTCCTCTGGTTTCAACTTGTCTTCCCATCACTACCAACCCTTTATTTATTTATTTTTAAGAATCATGTTGTAGCTCACCCCTTCCAGGCTTCAGTTTAATTTTCTACCATTCTAAATCTTCATTTACTCAAAAAAATCATTACTGTATTACTTATGTATGTATGTGAGTGTATATATGGGTATGTGTGTATCTGCGTACGTGTTTCAAAGCACCTCAAAATTTCTGGACAGACAGGAACGAATAAACAAAAAAAGCCAGGCACTATTGGTCGGAATGGAGATCATCCTACCCTGGCAGTCCCCTGTGTCAGGGGTTTACTTTGCAGATTCTGAAGCATTTAGTAGCAAAGCCCTTTGTCCAAAGGGTAATTCGTAACTGAGTGTCGATGAAAAGAATGACAACTCACAATAGCACTGTACTACACTTTCTCACTCTTTTCCAGCTGGTAAGAAACGTTATAGTGAGGAAAGGGCAATTGGCTTTTTTTCACCTGTGTGCAAAGCTTAACTAAAGAGTCCATGAAAAAGGCAGTCACATTGCCAGATGGAATTTGTAGCCATGTACCTGGATGTGTTTCCTTCTGGTGTGCTCAGAAGTCATTTGGGGATGAGCCGTATTCAGCGCTTTCTTGTTCTTCTTGTTCCGCCTCTCAAAGAATCTCCTCTGATGGTCAGTGAGGCTGCTGTATAATTTAATCCGCCTGGGTGACAGACAGACTCTTTCCTGGCCAAAAGCTTGGATCAGTCGGGCAGTGTCAATGGTGGAAATAGAGCTGCTCCTCTCATGCAAAGTCACCTCTCTATCTGTTTGGGTCAACATATCTGATTCCACCGGAGACGTGGTGGTGGAAACGATGTTGGTGGGGGTGTCTGTGAGCAGCTCACTCTCCTCTGAGGGCCTAGAATCTGAAGAAGTGTTGTTTCTGTAATGAAAACCTGGCTGTTTTCTCAGGATATACTTATCAAATTTAATCTGTTCAAATTTAATCTGATTGGGTTTCCCGGCTTGATGAGTAGAAAGCACCTTGCTTTTTTTAAGCTCTCCTGCGGTTTTATGAAATTTCTCTAGGCTCTTATACCGCTTCTTTTTCTGAAGCTTGTTTTTCTGCTGTTGCTGCCTACCACTCCATTCCTTAACATCTCGTTCCCCTCTGCTATCATCCGGTGTGCTTTCACAGGTCCGGAGAGAGTACGTGATGGGATTCTGAAGAAGTTTAGCTAAACGATCAAGTCGTTCCACCAAGGATAGTTCTTTCCTGTCACTGAACTCAGGAGGTTTCTTTTGCCTCTGTCGCTCCTGATACTTGTTCCAGAGTTCATTCAAACTCACACTGTGCTGAGCTGTTGGCTCTGGGGTGACCTTATGATCCTTTTTTTGATCATTAATTAGTTTGTCACTTTTTGGATAATCTCTAGCCCGACTTTTAGCAGTATGCATCACTTCGTTTTCCAAGTTTACATTGATACTGAGGCTCTCTATTCTGGTATAATCTGCCTTCGTCTTTTCCACATTTTGGTGAGGGGAAGGAAGACGAGTGTGTTCTCTTTGTTTGTCTGGATGATGCTGAAAGAAATCTTTCCAAGAATGTCTCATGAAAACACTCCTTCCTAAGGATTCATGGCAAAAATCTTGATCACTTGGTAGGTGCACTGGATGATGAAAGTAAAACTTGGCTGACCTGAAGACAGAATGGGTAGTATTTTCAAATTCTGAATGACATCTGGACTCTGAAAAGGAGAAAGGAGAAGATTCTGAAAGACTTTCAAAATGTTTGCATTCCCTTTAGAAATGGTATTCACACTTAATTCTCTAGATACAGAACAAAGGCCTAAGGAAAGAACAGTTTTATATAAAGTTTCAGGAAATTAGCTGCCTCTACGAAGGATTCTAGCCATACACCTATGGGCCAGACTGACACAATAAAACTTCAAGGGACTAAGGGTCAAAAGACTTGGATTCTAGGTTAGATTCTGCTACAGACTGGCTGTGTGACCTTGGGAAGGCAGTTTAGTTCTCTGGACTGTAACAGCAACTGCTGTGCATTCACTACCTGCTACATGCAGAGTGTTGTGATATGTGCTCTGTATCTGTCTTTTTCCTTTTAATTCAATTTTATTGATAACTGAGAGAGAGGTACTGTTAACCTTATTTTCAGTTAAGGAATCTGAGATTTCATTTTCATCATCAGTAATTAAACAGGTGGGATTAAAAATAAAACCTCTTCATGTGTCTTAGAGGCTTTTAAAATTCCTTTCTCTGAACCATCTTTATGTTTCTTCCCAATTTTTTTTTATTGTGGTAAAATACACCTAACACAAAATTTACCATCTTCATCTCCAATTTTTGACAGCCATTATTCTATAACAAAACAGGCATTTTTAGATATAAGAACATCTTACAATTATAAACCCTAACTGTAAACACTAATATACACATTTCTGGAGTCTCAAGTCATGTGGGGAAACAAAGGTAGATACACACAGCAAAGTAACAATTGTGACTATGGGATCCTTTTTGCCCACAGTACAGATTATTGGCAACCAGAATTTTCATTACTCTGAGAATCCCTAAGACAATTTCCCCAGACTAGAATAAGATAAATGGATCTTTTTTTATACCTAAAGTATAAAAAGATTCTCAAACCTCCCAACAAATAAAAGTCCAGGACCAGATGGCTTCCACTAGAAAATTCTACTAAACATTTAAAGAATACAAAATCTTCTCAAAGTCTTCCAAAAAGTACGAGGAGGAGGGAACACTTCCAAACTCATTTTATGAGGCCACTATTACCCTGACCCCAGACAAGGGCACTACAAGAAAAGGAAATTACAAGCTAATATTCCTAATGAACCCAGGAGCAAAAATCTTCAACACAAATATTAGCAAACCAAATTTAACAATATATAAAAAGGATCATACATCATCATCAAGTGGGATTTATTGCAGGGATTCAAGGATGGTTCAATATCCACAGTCAATGTGATATACCAAATTAACAAAAAGGAGGATAAAAATAATATATCATCTCAAGAGATGCAGAAAAAGTATTTGAGAAAATTCAATACCTATTTATGACAAAAACTCTCAACAAATAGGTACAGAAGGAATCGACGTCAACATGATGCAGGTCATACATGACAAGACCATAACTGACATTATATTCAATGGTAAAAAACCGAAAGCTTTTCCCTTAAGATCAGGAACAAGACAAGGATACCCACTCTTGCCACTTTTATTCAATATACTATTAGAAGTCCTGGCCAGAGTAATTAGGGGAAAAAGAAAAAAAAGGCAGTCACTCCTGTCTTCTTCCAATCTGTTCTTCAAACAGTAATCTTCAAAAATGTAAATTGGACCTATCATTTTCTATTTAACAACTTTCTCCTACTCTTAGAACAAAACTCAAACTCCTTAACAAGGTGTACAGGTATCTCATCATGCATTACTATCCTTCTTGATAATTATATTCCAATCATGCTGGCCTTTCCCCTTGTTTTATTAAGTAGCATGAGCAAAGGCATAAAAGGAGGAAGCATTAAGCAAATAGTTGAGTGTAAGCATTCAGTTTATGTGGTTATACAATTTGCAAAGTAAAGGAAGTAGATAAAATAAGGTAGGAAAAGTTACTTGGGACCAAAAGAACAGAGAGTCCAGAAATAAGTTTATCCAAATATGATAAACTGATCTTCAATAAGAGTGCTTAGAATACTCAGAGGGGAAAGAACAGTCTCTTGAACAAATGGTGTTAGAAAACTAGATATCTATAGGCAAAAGAATGAAATGGACCCTGACCTTATGTCATACACAAAAATCAACTCAAGGGGTGCCTGGGTGGCTCAGCTGGTTAGGCGTCTGTCTTCAGCTAAGGTCATGATCTCAGGGTTCTGGGATCAAGCCCAACGTCAGGCTCACTGCTCAGCAGAGTCAGTCTGCTTCTCACTCTTCCTCTGTCCCTTCCCCTGCTCATGCTCTCTCTCTCTTTCCCAAATAAATAAATCTTAAAAAATCAACTCAAAATGGATTACAGACTTGTAAGACCTGTAACTATAAAATTCCAAGAAGAAAACAAAGGGGAAAAGCTTCATGACACTGATCTTGGGAATGATTTCATGGATATGACCCCAAAAGCACAGGCAACAAAAACAAAAATAAACAAGTGGAACTACCTCAAAATAAAAAGATTCACCTTGCCTATTCACTACTATAGGATGTATACCCTAGAAAGAAAAGTAACCTCTTACATACCATTATCAAACCCATCTAATTTTCCATTGATATGATATTAATGTGAAGTTTATATTCAAATTTCAGCAATTTTCCCCAAACTGTTCTTTGTAGTAATTTTTCTCCCTGGGCTAGAGTCCTATCTAGGATCATGACTACATTTAGCTGCCATGTCTCTTTAGTATCCTTTCATCTAGAATAGTTCCTCAGCTTTGTCCTTCATGACACCTACATTTTTGAAGAGGACTGACCAGTTATTTGTTGAATATCCTTCAATTTGAGTTTCTGTGAGTTTCACTGTGATTAAAGCTACGCATTTTGAACAGTTCTGTAGGAGTGATGTGTCCTAAGTACATCACATGTGAAGTATTTAATCTCAACGTTTCTTATTACTGGTAGATGTTAATTTTGATGTCCAAAGTTCTCTACTGTAAAGGTTAACTTTTTCCCTCTGAAATTAATGAGCAATGTGGGAAGACATTGTGGGATATCTTGAGGCTGAATAAATACCCTTCTCTCCCGTAAGTTTTTACTCACTGGTTTTATCATCCACTGATGATTCTTGCCTTAATCTATTATTACTACGAAGATTTTCTAACTCTATTTTTTTCCTATGTTTAGTTGACACTGTACTATAAAGAGCAGCCTCTCCTTTTCTTATTATCTAATCAATGAATAATGAATCTTATCTGTTTCAAAATCCATATGGATGCATGAGTTTATTTATATTATTTTTAATTAGGTTCAGTTAGCCAACATATAGTGCATCATTAGTTGTTGATGTAGTGTTCAACGATTCATTGTGTATTACACCCAGTGCTCATCACAACATGCCTGATTTTTTTTTTATTATGCATGAGTTTTTTAAACCTTTTGATTTAGAATAGTTTAGTCTCAGAAAAACTGTGAAGACAGTACAAATACTTTTCTATAATTCATGCCCAGTTTCTTCTATTATTAACACCTTCCATCAACATAGCACAGTTTTTACATTTAATGAACCAATAAAGATGCATTGTTATTAATCAAGGTCTACACACTATCTGATTTCCTTAGTTTATACCTAATGTTCTCTGTTCCACGATCCCATATAGAAATATTGCATTACATTTAGTTATCATATCTCCTTACATTATTCTGGTCTGTGACAGTTCCCCAGATTTTTCTTGTTTTTCATGGCCCTGAGAGTTTTGAGAAGTACTGATCAAATATTTCATAGAATGTTCATTTGGGTTTTTGATGTTTTTCTCACAACTAGACTGGCATCATACATTTTGGGGAGGAAGACTTTAAAGTGCCATTCTTATCACATATTAAGGGTACATACTGTCAGCGTAACTTATCATTGTTGCTGTTAATTTTGACTACTTGGCTGAGGTAGTGTTTGTCAGGGTTCATCACTATAAACTTACTCTCCTTCCCCTTCCTATGCCAAACTGCTGGGAAGGATTTTACTTGGAGCAATCCACTCTCTTATTTCTTTTTTAAAGATTTTATTTATTTATTTGACAGAGATCACAAGTAGGCAGAGAGAGAGAGAGGAGGAAGCAGGTTCTCCCCTTGGCAGGGAACCTAATGAGGGACTCAATCCCAGGACCCTGAGATCATGACCTGAGCCAAAGGCAGAGGCTTAACCCACTGAGCCACCCAGGCGCCTTGAGCAATCCACTCTTAAAGAGGAAGAAGTTACGCTGTGTCTCCTTAAGGGTGGAGTGTCTACATACTCCATACATATTCAGACACTTGAATTCAGACAAAATATCTACCCTTTGGTTATAATTCAATATTACTATATTGCTCAATGTGTGGAAACTTTCGTCACTGGCAGCTCTTTTACTTGGCCCTTGTGTCCCCTTGGCATACTTATCATTGTCAGGTTTTCTAACTTTCCAGCACTAAAGATGCTCCTGGCTCATCTGTATTTTTTGCTCTAACTGTAGAATCAGTGCATTTTCCCAGGAGCCCTGAAAATATGTTTTTGTGGGTCTCATTTCTGCTTTTCATTTTTACTTTTTTTTTTTTAAGACTTTGTTTATTTATTAGTTAGAGAAAGAGAGAGCACAGGCAGACAGAGAGGCAGGCAGAGGCAGAGGGAGAAGCAGGCTCCCTGCAGAGCAAGGAGCCCGATGTGGGACTCAATCCCAGGACGCTGGGATCATGACCTGAGCCGAAGGCAGCTGCTTAACCAACTGAGCCACCCAGGCGTCCCCATTTTTACTTTTTTATGCTTTTTTACTCATGGTGCTTATGAGTTTGGTATTTAGGGGAATATTTTGAGGCCCCAGTTGAAATTTCTTCAGAGAGATGTGTATCTGCTTCAGCCGTCAGGCATCTACCAAGCTAGGGCCATTTTAAATAAGATTCTGGGCTGGAGAATTTTCAGATAACATGTAGTCCATTGTACCAAAAAATTGTACCAGTGCAAAAAGTTGGTCTTTTCAGGATAAATTTGCTACTGCCTTCTTTCCCTGAACTCATTACCAAGGTTGAGACAGGCAAACTTCCTTGTTTTATTCTTTTGCATGGATATGTTTATTTCTTATTTATTCTTTTACTTAGATTGCAGCCTACTGGAAACCTAAGAAGGACTTTTCCACTATCAGTGTGCCCTAAGTTCTGTATTTTGTTCCCGACTTCATGTAGACATTAAAAATAAATCCCAGGGCAACCCTCTCAGGTCCCCTCTCTCTTTGGGAGCTTTGTTCTATTGCTCAATAAGCTTTACTATCACTCAATAAACTGCTTTGTTGCTCACTTCAAAACAAAAAGAAAGGCGTGGGGGTATTGCTCAGTGGTAGAGCATTTGACTGCAAAACAAAAAGAAAAAAATCCCAGATCTACAGAACTCAGATGAAACCCTTAGGGTGACAGTCTGCTTTAGTGCTTAATTATCTCTACCGTGGGTTCCTGCTTTCACTCCATTTTGGGGACCTGAAGACCTTTAACTGCCATGTCAACTCTGATAAGTGTTAGAAGATAGTTTTGAGGGATGCCTACGTGGCTTAGTGGGTTAAGTGTCTGCCTTCAGCTCAAGTCATGATCCCAGGGTCTTGGGACTGAATTCCACATCAGGCTCCTTGCTCAGCGAGAAGCCTGCTTCTGCCTGCTGCTCCCCCTATGTGTTGGGGACAAATAAAATCTGAGTGAAGAGTTTGATGCAGGGCTTGATCCCATGACCCCTAGGTCACGACCTGAACAGAAACCAAAAGTTGGGAGACTTAACCAACTGAGCCACCCAGGTGCCCCAGGTACAGCTATATCTTAGGAAAATTTATGGTTGTAAATGCCTATAACAAGAAAGCAGAAAGATCTCAAGTAAAAAAAAACCTAAACTTCCACCTTAAGCATTAGAAAAAGAGCACACTGAAACTAAAGCAAACAGAAGGAAGGAAATTATAAAGATCAGAGTAGAAATTAATGAAATAGAAAATAAAAAAGGACAAAAACAATCGAAACCAAAGGATGGTTCTCACAGGAGATTAACAAAATAGACAAACTTTAACTAGATTAACCAAGGGAAAAAACTAAGACGACTTATATAAAAAATGAAATAGAGGGGCGCCTGGGTGGCTCAGTGGGTTAAAGCCGCTGCCTTCGGCTGGGGTCATGATCCCGGGGTCCTAAGATCGAGCCCCACATCGGGCTCTCTGCTCTGCGGACAGCCTGCTTCCTCCTCTCTCTCTGCCTGCCTGCCTACTTGTGATCTGTCAAATAAGTAAATAAAATCTTAAAAAAAAAAAAAGAAAAAGAGAACCAATATATTATTGACAAATGGGAAACTAATGTCAGCATTCTAGATCCAGAAAGTGATCAGGGAGCCCGATGTGGGATCCCAGGACCCTGGGATCATGACATGATTCGAAGGCAGAACCAGCTGATCCACTCAGGCACTGCTGACATTCTGTCTTAAACACTGAGTATGGTTTAAGCTGTGGACTTTTCATAGATACCCTTTACCAGATTGAGGAAGTTCCTGTCTATTCCTAGTTTGTTGAATGTCTTTATCAAGAAAGCGGGGGAAAGAAGGGGTTGAATTTTGTTAAATGCTTTTTCTGTGCCTTTGAAATGATCAAGTGAGTTTGTGTTTTAGTTTGTTGATTGATTTTTGGATTCTGAACCAACCTTGTATTTGTGGGATAAATCTCACTTGGCGAAGGTATATAATATTTTTTATGTGTTATTAGATGTTAGTTTGCTGGTATTTTATTGAGGCTTTTTGTGTCCATATTCATAAGAGATCTCAGTCTAATTTCTTGTCATCTCTTTGTTGGATTTTATTATCAGGGTAACACTAGTCTTATAAAATGAATTGAGAAGTGTTCCCTTCTCTTTAGTTTTTATAAGAACTTGTAAAAAATTAGTTTTAATTCTTTAAATGTTGGTAGAATTCAAGGGTGAAGCTGTCTGGGCCCGGACTTTCCTTTGTAGGTAATTTTTTTAAATTACTAACTCAAACTCATCATTTATTTTTCAGTCCATTCAGATTGTCTGTTACTTCTTGAGTTGTTTTCAGTGGTTTATGACATTCTAGGAATGATTTGTTGTTTACTTATAAATAAATAAAATCTTAAAAAAATAAAAATAAATAATCTTTAAATAAAATTTTCAGATGCCCATAGAACATTTCTGAAGAGCTTTATTGATATATAATGCATATACAATTCACCTGCTTAATGTGTACAATTCAATGGTTTTTACCCTATTCATTGGTGTGTGCAGCCATCAGCAGTTGATTTTAGAATTGTTTTTATATCCTCAAGAACAAACCCTATATATACCCTTAGCTATCACCCATTTTACCCCCTCATCACTACCCCCCTGATCTACTTTGTCTCCAAAGATGTCTATATTCTGGACCTTTACACAATAATTAATATGGAATCATACAAAATGTTGACTTTTGTGACTGGCTTCTTTTAACTCAGCATGATGTCTTCAGGTTCATGTAGGTTATAACACATAGCAATATTTTATTCATTTTAATGGCTGAATAATATTTCATTGTATGTATATGCCACAACATTTCATCCATTTGCCCATTAATGGACATTTGAGTTGTTTCTACCTTTTGACTATGACAAATAATGCTTCTACATAAATATTCATATTTATATAGAATCTTTTGTGTGGATATGTCTTCATTTCTCTTGGGTATATACCTAGGAGTAGAACTGCTGGGTCATACGGTAATTTTAAATTTAATCATTTAATGAACTCTCAGACTGTTTGCCAAAGTTGCTGCATTATTTTACATTCCCACTTGCAGTATATGAGGATTCCAGTTTCTCAACAACCTCAGTAATACTTATTATCTGACTTTTTAAAAAGATTTATTTATTTGAGAGAGAGAGAGAGAGATCAAGTGTGGGGAGGAAGTGCAGAAGGAGAGGGAGAGAAAATCTCAAGCTGAGTGTGGAGCCTGATGCGGGGCTTGATCCTACCACCCTGAGACCACAACCTGAGCCAAAACCAAGACTTGGACGCTTAACTGACTGCACTCCCCGAGTGCTGCCTGACTTTTTATTGTACCCATTCTAGTGAGTATCAACTGGTGTATCATTTTGCTGCTGATTTCTTTATTTATTTGGCAGAGAGAAAGGGAGAGAGAGAGAGAGCAAGTACAAGCTCCAGGCAGAGGGAGAAGCAGACTCCCCATATAGCAAGAAGCCTGATGCAGGGTTCGATCCCAGGACCCTGGAATCATGACTTGAGCTGAAGGCAGACACTTAACTGACTGAACCACTGGAGTGCCCCCTCAAGATTTTTTAAAGCATTCAAACATTTATACGGATCTATTAGATCACCCTCATTATTTGCATTATTCTCAGATGTATTTTTAACTATGCTTTTTATAAACAATTTCATTTCTATAATCTCTCATTAGGTAAGCATGGGTATTCAGCCTCTCTACTATTATTCTCTAGTGTCCATTTCTCCTTAAAGGTTCTCTATAGAGTTTTGTTAGTTTATCGTCTGTTCTGCATTCCTCCCATCCCCAAGCAATGTTCCCTCTCCCCACTTAAAAACATTTTCATTTTATACATATTTTTATGCTAATTCATGCCTGAAAACATATGTGTTATAGCATTACAGTGGATTGTAAATCAGTATAAAAATATCCCTCCCTGATTCCTGCGACACTTGGGTATTGTCTATATTAATATCATGTCTCCAAATTTCTTTTTGATACGACTCTAGTTTCCCTTTTACTTTCAACCATTCTGATTCACTTTATTTTTAATGTGTCTGCTATATAGCATGGAACTGTTTGTTTTTAATCCAATCTGAGTTTTTTTTTAATTGATGAATTTATTCCATAAATACATATAGTGTTGTTTTGTTTTTCTAGTAGGCCCCACAGCAAGTGCAGAGCATGATGTGGGGCTCAAACTCTCAACCATGAGATCAAGACCTGAGCTGAGATCAAGGTCAGAGGCTTAACCAAATGAGTCGCCCAGGTGCCCCAATCTTTACATAGTCTCATATGTTCTCCATTTTCTATTTTATGGTATTTTTTCCTTTTCAGATCTTATTTATTTATTTGGGGAGAGAGAGGCAGAACACGAGCCGGGGGAGGGGAAGAGGGAGCCAGATTCGAGGCTTGACCTAGGTCTCTGGGATCAGAACCTGAGCTGAAGGCAGACCCTTAAATGACTGCGCCACCCAGGCACCCGGTATTTTTCCTTTTGTTACACATTTACTTTTTTCTTTTTCCTTTCCTTTACTCTCCCATTACCCCTATCATTTTTCTAAATATTTCAGATGTTTTATACTTTAATTTTTTTAGTTTAATTCTTTTAGAAATAACTTTTATAATTTTAAAGATTTTTTTTTTTTATTTGTCAGATAGAGAGAGAGAGCAGGAGCGAGCACAGGCAGAGTGGCAGGCAGAGGGAGAAGCAGGCTCACCGCTGAGCAAGGAGCCCGATGTGGGACTCGATCCCAGGACGCTAGGATCATGACCTGAGCCGAAGGCAGCCGCTTAACCAACTGAGCCATCCAGGCGTCCCAGAAATAACTTTTATAATTTTAAATACTATAACTTACACATGTATTTCTTGATTTACCAACTTAAAAGATGAAAATAGCTCACTTATATTTCTTTTAGCCTACCTTTCTTCTTTCTGCCTGTCTCCTTGTTGATTTTTCTTTCTTTTCTTTTTCTTTTTTTCTCTTTATTTATTTGACAGACAGAGATCACAAGGAGGCAGAGAGGCAGGCAGAGAGAGAGGAGGAAGCAGGCTCCATGCTGAGCAGAGAGCCCAATGTGGGGCTCGATCCCAGGACCCTGGGATCATGACCTGAGCACAAGGCAGACGCTTTAACCCACTGAGCCACCCAGGCGCCCCCTTGTGGATTTTTAATTATTATTATTATTATTTTTTTTGCCTTGCTTCTTCTGTGTGGATGTCTGTACAATGTTCTCTTTTTCTTTGAAGTTCAGTACTATCATCAGTGTATGTCTGGGTGTTGATTACTACATACAAATTTTCCTCTAGGACTGGGGTATGTCCTTTTAAATTACAGGTTCAATTTTCCTTATATATCTTATTATTATTTGTTGTCTTCTTTAGAGACACTAACAGTTACTTCCACTGTCATTCCTCAAACTGTTTTTTCCAATTGCTTTCATTTCCTTTTTCTGTTACATTCCCTTCCTTCAATTTGTTCTCTGATCCCCTAAATCTCTTCACCTCTTGTTATTACCTAAACTTTATTTAACAGATTTCATGTCTTCCATAATTATTAATGGCACAAAACATTCAGGAAAAACTTTCTTGTCTTATAGAATAATATGTTTTACAGCTTGTAGTTCCACCTTTCTTTCCTAAGTTATGTCTCTGACATTACC
Organism: Taxidea taxus jeffersonii; assembly: GCA_003697995.1. Lineage (NCBI taxonomy): Eukaryota > Metazoa > Chordata > Mammalia > Carnivora > Mustelidae > Taxidea > Taxidea taxus. The sequence continues at coordinate 67,579 of RCUC01166240.1, forward strand.
CATTGCTGAGCTGCAATTTTGTTTTTTCATCTTATTCATTTTTCTTATTGTGGTAAAAAACATACAACATTAAATTTACCATATTAACCATTTTTAAGTACACAGTTTAATAGTGTTAAGTATATTCACACTGCGTGCCACAGAATTCTATAACATCTTCATCTTGCAACATTAAACACTATATCCACTAAACACCAATTCTCCCTCCACCCTCTCCAAAAGCCCTGCGCAAATACTTTTCTATGTTTCTAAAATTCTGACTTTAGATACTTCATAGATGTGAAATACACAATATTGTCCTTCTGTGACTGGCTTATTTCACTTAGCACAATGTCTGTGAGTTCATTTATATTGTAGCATGTGAGAGGATTGCCTTCATTTTTAAGGTTACACAATATTCTACTGGATGTATCTCATTTTCTTTATCCATTCACCTGTTGATGGACATTTGGGTTGTTTCCGTAACTTGATTAATTATAAATAATGCTGTGATGAACATAAGTATGCACATATCTCTGGGATGTTGGTTTGAATTATTTTGGATACATACCCTTAATAGGGATTGCTGAGTCATGGTAATTCTATTTCAAATTCTTTGAGGAACCGTGATACTATTTTCCACAATGGCTGCAACATTTTATATTCACACCAACAGTGCAAAAGAGTTCTAATTTCTCTGCATTGTTGGGACAATTGTTACTTTCTGTTCTTTTTGCTCATATCCTAATGGGTATGGAGTGGTATCTCATTGTGGTTTGTGATTTGCATTTCTCTGATGATTGGTGATTTGAAGCATCTTTTCATATGTTTGATGGCTAGTCATAAATCTTCTTAGGAAAACTGTCTATTCAAGTCCTTTGCCCATTTTTAAATTGGGTTTCTTTATTGTTTAATTATAGAAGTTCCATAATCTGGATATTAACCAATTACCATGATCTGCAAATATTTTCTCCCCATTCCCTAGGCTGCCTTTTCATCCTGTTGTGTCCTCTAAGGCAGTTTTCAATTCTGAGTAGTATAATTTATTTATTTTTGCTTTTGTTGCCTGTGCTTTTGGTGTCAAATATAAGTTCTTGCCAAATCAAATGTCATGAAGCTTTCTCCCTTGTTTTCTTCTATAAGTTTTTTTTTTAGTACTTATACTTGATCTTTGATCCATTCTGAGTTAATTTTTGTATATGGTAAAAAGCAAGGGTTCAACTTCATTCCTTTGCACGTGGATGCCCAGTTTTCTAACACCATTTGTTGAAGTGTACTTTCTTCACTCTGTAGTCTTGGCACCCTGTGGAGAATCATTTATCTTATCTATTGATCTTGATGTGAAGTAGGTACAACTGGACTATACTCAAAATACAAATATGAATAGATCAGCTCTTTGACTTCTTTTCTTATCTAGGTATGTTCTATCTTCCTTTAAGATGTAAAGTTTGACACCTAGGTAATAATGACTTATGTTCTTTTTTTTTGTCTAAGATTTTATTTATTTATATGAGAGAGAGAGAGAGAGTGTGTGCATGAGAAAGGGAGGGGTAGAGGGAGAAGCATACTCCCTGCTAAGCAGGGAGCCTGATGTAGGACTCGATCCCAGGACTCCAGGATCATGACCTGAGCCAAAAGCTGTTGCTTAACCAACTGAGCCACCCGGGCACCCAGTAATGATTTATGTTCTATATGTTCTTTTATGTTAGAAATAGGGGGCCATGAGTAAACATGGCCTTTTACTATTTTTTTTTTAAAGTTTGTATTGAGGCTCTTTTAGTCTTTATCACAGTCTACTGAAATGCCTTCAGATTTTAGGTTTTCCCCTGTTTTAGTACTGAAACATAATACTTCTATTATTATCAGCCTTAAGTATTTATTTGTAATCCTGTTTCTAAGTTCACAAATTTTTTCCCAAAGGAATTATTTTACATAATAAAGTGATTTGCATGAGAAAGCAGAAAAAAGAGGAAAAAGAAAAATGGATCTCTATTTAAATTGTGAGACATTATCATCAGAATGGGGGAGTGCCTAGGTGGCTCAGTTGAGCATCCAACTCTTGCTTTTGGCTTGGGTCATGATCTCAGGGTCCTGGGATTGAGCTCCACATCGGGCTCCACGTTTAGTGGGGAATCTGCTTGAGGATTCTCTCTCTTCCTCTGCCCCCCCCCCATTGCTCCCACTCACTCTATATCAAATAAATAAATCTTAAAAAAAAAAAAAAAAGAACAAAACAGAAACACACAGACACAGACCTTGTATTTCTCTTTCACTCTGTCACTCCCTTTGTACTCCCTTCCCCACCCCCCTGCCCCAATCCCATTACCTGCAATATCTATCTGGAAGGACTCTTTTTCTTTTGTCCAGGATTCCTTAGAAAGTGTTCTCTTAGTATGGATCTCCTCTTTCTGTTTAACGTCTTCAGTGTCTGGTAGACTTTCAGTCTTTGTGTCTTGCAGTCGTGCTGAGTGCTCTGCAGCAGCAACACCACTAGACCCTGAGAGAGGTAAATTAACATAGTAGCCAGACAAGAGGTTGACAAAAAGTATTTTAAAATACCTCTCAAGCATCTAACAGGTGAAAGGCACTGTTACTGGTATTGATGAAGAAAAAAAAAAAGACCATTTAGAAATGTGTTTAGAAACTGTTATCCCAAATTGGAGCTAAAAAATATACAAAAACATGGAGCACCTGGGTGGCTCAGTTGGTTAAGCATCTGACTCTTGATTTCGGCTCAGGTCAGGATCTCAGGCTTGTGGGACTGAGCCCTGCTTTGGGCTCCATGCTCAGCTGGAGAGTCTGCTTAAAGATTCTCTCCCTCTGCCCCCATACAATCTCACATGCATGCACCCTCTCTCTCTTAAATAAATTAAAAATATACAAAAACAGATGTCATACAAAGTAAAAGAATTACCGCATAAGAGAAAGAAGTATATGTACTCAAAAAGGGATAAACTACCTCTAGCTCAGAGGATCATGAAAGAATTCTAGAGTAAAGTAACAACTGATTTGGGTGTTAGACGATAGCTAAACTGGGGGGCGCATGGGTGGCTCAGTCGGTTTAGCGGCTGCCTTCGGCTCAGGTCATGATCCTGGGATCCAGCCCCACATCGGGCTCCCTGCTCACTGGAGAGCCTGCTTCTCCCTCCCCTCTGCCTGCCTATCTACCTACTTGTGCTCTCTCTGTCAAACAAATAATAAAAAATCTTAAAAAAAAAAAAAAGAAGAAGAAGATAGCTAAATGGGATATACACTGAGACATAAAGACAAAAGGCATTTTAGGCAAAGGTCACTGCATATGAAAACAAGAGAGTCAGGAAAGCAAATGAACATCGAAGAAATAGAGCAAGTGTATGGTTTATTTGAGTATAGAATTTATAAGAAAAAGAAGGTACCTAAAAAGTTGTGTGGGAGCTGATTTTCCTGTTCTAAAAGATGGTACTAAAAGAGTTTAGATTTCTTTTTCTTTCTTTTTTTTTTTTTTAAGATTTTTTTTTTAAATTTCTTTATCTGTCAGATAGGGAGAGAGTGCAGGAGTGAGCACAGGCAGACAGAGTGGCAGGCAGAGGCAGAGGGAGAAGCAGGCTCACTGTTGAGCCAGGAGCCCGATGTGGGACTCGATCCCAAGACGCTGGGATCATGACCTGAGCCGAAGGCAGCCGCTTAACCAACTGAGCCACCCAGGCGTCCCAAGTTTAGATTTTTTTCTTAAGGGCATTGAAAATTTTCTGATTATGAGATTAACTAACAGGATCTGTACTAGAACATTCATTTAGCAACAGCTTAAAAAGGGGGTAAAATTTTGAAATATTGCCCAGAATACAACATAACTTGGGAAAACAAGCAATACACAAAAAAAGAAGTGGCTAATTATACTCCAAAATGTTTCTATTTATAATTTTGTCAGAGACTACCAGCTGTCCTCTGAAATCCATTTTCCTTTCCTCTAAAATAAACCCCTGACAATAGAGTAGACAGGCTGAGGGGATCTTGTCCTTCAAATTCCTCCCACTGAGTTCTTCATGAGCACAAAACTCCTTTCTAGCCATTAACTATTTCAGAATCTGAAGCAGAAGCAACTACAGGCAACCAGTATCCCTATCCTAGGCCACTGAATAATGCCCCAAAGAGAAACCCCAGCCATCAGCCCTTGGAAATAATTCTTAAAAAGGAACTCATGTCAAAACAGTAAAATGAAGAATCAACAAAACAAAAACAATCAGTTTTGGAAGATTTCGATTTGGTCGGCTGCTGGGTTAAAGCAATTTTGATAATGTTTATTTGAGGAGAGAAAAAGCAAGTGTATCCTAGCTCTTAAAAGTCTCACTTAAAGGGGCACCTGGGTGGCTCAGTGGGTTAAAGCCTCTGCCTTCGGCTCAGGGCATGATCCCAGGGTCCTGGGATCGAGCCCCGCATCGGGCTCTCTGCTCAGCAGGGAGCCTGCTTCACCTCCTCTCTCTCTGTCTGCCTCTCTGCCTACTTGTGATCTCCATCTGTCAAATAAATAAAATATTAAAAAAAAAAAGTATCACTTAAAGCTCAACTGGAGAAAATAAGAGGTAAGTACCAGCTGAGAAGCAGAAATCCAATCCCACCTTAGACACCCAAATATTTTCAGATTGTATGGTTACTTCTATGATGCCACTAGTTTACCCAATTCTAGACTATGCCCCTCTTGGACCTATCTAAGGAGAACTTCACAAACTGTCAGTCTGATGAGCAGAGGACTGCTACTCTTCTATAACAGGACTGGCAAATGCCCTGTCTTACCATCATTCAAAAGAGTTACTCATGGAGACATTAAGCCAGAGAACCAGCTTCTTGAATCAACTAGAGAGCTTAAGATTACAGATTTTGGGGAGCTGGTTTATGTCCTCATCCTCTAGAACCACCCACTTACTGCAGCACCCTGGACCACCTGCCCCCTGAGATGATTAAGGGCCAAATGCATGCTGAGAAGTGAATCTCTGGAGCCTTGGTGTTCTTTGTTATAAATTTCTAGCTGGGAAGACTCCTTCTGATTCAAGCACATACCAAGATACCTATAAAACATATCCTAGGGGCGCCTGGGTGGCTCAGTGGGTTAAGCCGCTGCCTTCGGCTCAGGTCATGATCTCAGGGTCCTGGTATCGAGTCCCGCATCGGGCTCTCTGCTCATCGGGGAGCCTGCTTCCCCCTCTCTCTCTCTGCCTGCCTCTCTGCCTACTTGTGATCTCTCTATCTGTCAAATGAATAAATAAAATCTTTAAAACAAACAAACAAACAAACAAACAAACAAAAAACATATCCTAGACTGAATTCCTATTCTCTGACTTTGTATAAGAGGGAGCCAGGGACTTTTTTCCAAGACAGCTAAAACATAACCCTAACCAAAGGCTGATTCTCAAAGAAATGCCAGAACACCCCCGGATCAGAGCAAACTTATTAAAATCATCTAGCTAGCCAAAAAGGCAGATTCAACTTTGAAGATGAATCTTGTAGGGAGGGGCATGTGGCTGGCTCAGTCAGTAAGTAGATCATGCGACTCTTGGTCTCAGGGTTGTAAATTCCAGCTGCACACTGGGCTGCTGTATAATCTGTCAGGAACAGGTTACTGACACTTACCTTACTGTTGCCTGCCTACAATCTAAAGCACTATAGAGCTGTGTTTCTTGTTTTACTGAGCAGGCAGCACTTTGGTCTCCCTACTCAGAAAGTTTCACTTCAGTAAACATGACACTCTGAAATGAAAGGAGCCACAGCCTCCTGCTAACTTCACTTTCATAATCTGGAGACAAGGTTCAATTGCAGCCACCCCACAGCCTGTTCTGAGTACGGTGTCCTTGTGGAAGATGGAGCCGGGGTCCAACTGGGGGTTTGCTCCAACTTGATCAGTTAAAGAGCCAGGCAATAACCTTCCAAGTAACTAAGGGTGTGTGTTACCTATTGGGTGGCCAGGCTTGGTAAAACTGTCAGAATGAACATGTGATTCGTTCTTTCACATGCAAAAATGAAGATTTTTGTATTTAAAAAAACCCCTTGACTTCACTCAGAATAAAGATTATATTTCCCAGCCTTCTGGCAACATAGCTTGGTGTGAACATGTGACTAATTCTGGCCAATAGAATGGAAGGGGAATGGTACATGTAACTTTTGAATATTTAAAGAAGGAATATACTTTTTTCTTTCCCTTTCTTCCTTTGTGCTGGCTGGAATACAGGCCTAATGGCTACTGCAGGAGAATGGAGGCTAAAAATGTTGGAGCAACAGGAGAGAAAGAGCTTTATTCCTTGATACACTGAAGTCTACACCTGGATTTTTATAAGAAAGAGAAATAATTACCTGTCTTCTTTAAGACAACATTACTTTGTTTTTATTTTCATTTCTCAGAGCCAAAACAAATCCTAACTTTTTTTTTTTTTAACAAATCCTAACTTTAACATGTTATTATAGTCATTTTTAATCAGCATCATCCCACTAAAGTAAATTAACTGGATAGGTATTTAAGAAGTAAACAAGCTGAATTCCTAGAGAAAAAGATTTATGTACAACAATAGTATTAAAGAGTAAGCATCTTGTAGAACTGAATTTTTTTTAACAGTAAGGTCCATTATGTGAATTTCTGGCAATGAGATTAACTTGTGTACTATAGTCACAAAATTGTCCAGAAATGTCTTAAAGAGCTTTAAAAATGTTAATTTTACCTGCCAATCTATACCAAAAAATTGCAGCTAATATGCTATTTCACATATGAGCAAGACAGTGAAAGGCTGAAGACAGTAAGGGAACAGAGAATACTTTTCTGTTTCTACTGATTTTAGAAGGCCAGAAGAAAAAAAAAAAAAGAAGGCCAGAAGAAAATAATACACAAATAATCCAGCTCAGTTACCTTCAGTGGTTTTCTGCAAGGGTTCTTTTTCTTTAGGTTGGGCAGCCTGAGTCACTGCATTTTTATTGTAGACCTCCTTTTTCTGGTTTTTATCTGAAATGTCCTCATCCCCAATGATGGAAACTTGAACTTGGGCATCTGGAATAATAACATCACACAATTCCATAGAGAGAGAAAGGACAATAAACACAATAGGCAGGAACCACCCCCCCCAAAAGTCCAAACAAAACCCCAAACCTCTTTATATATTAAGAAAAAAAAGGATCTCCTAGGCCCCATCACAGCTTTTAAGTTGTGACAATTATGGTGGGTTTACAACATAAATTGGAAAGCTCTTCCTATTTTTCTGTGTACAATGATGGTTTAAATAAAATACCACTTTATTTTTTTAATTTAAATTCAATTAATTAACATACAATGTATTACTGATTTCAGAGGTACAGGCCTATGATTCATCAGTCTTATATAATATCTAGTACTCATTACATCACATGCCCTCCTTAATGCCCATCACCCAATTATCCCCACCCCTCTACCCTCTCCAGCAACCCTCAGTTTGTTTCCTAAGATTTAAGAGTCTCTTATGGCTTATCTCCCTCTCTATTTTCATCCTGTTTTATTTTCTCCTCTCTTCTCCTATGATCCTCTGTTTTGTTTCTTAAATTCCACATATAAGATCATATGATAAGATCATATGATAACTGTCTTTCTCTAACTGACTTACTTTGCTTAGCATAATACCCTCTAGTTCCATCCACGTTGTTGCAAACGGCAAGATTTCATTACTTTAATGGCTGAGTAATATTTCATTCTCTATGTACCACATCTTCTTTATCCATTCATCTGTCGATGGACATCTAGGCTCTTTCCACAGTTTGGCTATCGTGGACTCAACTGCTATAAACACTGGAGTGCAGGTGCCCCTTCGGATCACTACATTTGTTTTTCTTTTTTTTTTTTTTAAGATTTTATTTATTTATTTGACAGAGAGAGAGAGCACAAGCAGGCAGAGTGGCAGGCAGAGGAAGAGAGAGAAGCAGGCTCCCTGATGAGCGAGGAGCCAGATGCGGGACTTGATTCCAGGACCCTGGGATCATGACCTGAACCGAAGCAGCTGCTTAACGGACTGAGCCACCCAGACGTCCCTTTACATTTGTATCTTTGGGGTAAATACCCAGTAGTGCAATTGCTGGATTGTAGGGTAGCTCTATTTTCAACTTTTTGAGGATCCTCCGTGTTGTTTTCCAGAGTGGCTGCACCAGCTTGCATTCCCACCAACAGTGTGTGTGTGTGGGTTCTCCTTTCTCCACATCCTTGCCAACATCTCTCATTTCCTAATTTGTTAATTATAGCCTAACATACCACTGTTCTTTAAATGAAATCTGTTCTTCACTGGTTTGACACAACAGTTAAAAAAAAAAAAAACCAATTGTCTTTTTCAAAGTAAAAAAGGGATGTGAACAACTCTTTTGAGTTCTTTAGTTTATTCTAAGTTTTTTGTCACTTATCGAGCCAATTTTGATATTTCATATCATCCTAGAAAAGCATCTGTACCATCAAAATTTTATGTATAATACTCTTATGACTTCAAAAACCTCCTGAAATTATATCCTTTTATTTTTATTTTTTTTAAGTAGTTTATTTTTTTAAAATTTTTATTGTTTTTTTTTAAGATTTATTTATTTATTTATTTGACAGACAGAGATCACAAGTAGGCAGAGAGAGAGGAGGAAGCAGGCTCCCTGCTGAGCAGAGAGCCCGATGTGGGGCTCGATCCCAGGACTCTGGGATCATGACCCAAGCCAAAGGCAGAGGCTTTAACCCACTGAGCCACCCAGGTGCCCCGATCCTTTTAAAATTGCTTTATATTTTCTATTTTCTTTCTGTTTTTCTTGGTCATATTTTCCAGAGACTTATCTACCTTATTGGCTTTTTTTTTTTTAATCACCTCTTTTGCTTCTTATATGAAAAAACTCAAGTGTAAAATAGTATGTTACTAAGTATATTAAAAAGTCACCAATAAAGTAACTAGGATAACAGTTAACAATGGTTATGTTTTTACAATAGGTCAAAAAGAGGTTCAGCTCATTGCTAAGTATGAATATTTTTCAACAAAGAAATCAGAAAAGCGATAGAAATTACTAAAGATATAATGTGTCTATCAAAGAGCTTAAGAAATAAAACATTACAGATATGATTCCCTGTGTAAAGGCTCAGAGATGCTATTCTCTATCTTTTCAGTAGCAACTTTTATGCTGAATATAGAGTTTGTCAATTTCAAGGATGTTTCTGAAAATTTTTTTTGCTTTAATTGCATGTATTAATCAACAATAGTATCCAGACTGGAACACAGAACTATCCTATGCTTTAAAAATTGCCCTGGAATCAGCAGCACCTATTAGCTAACAGCCATGCACAGGAGCTAAAAACAGTAAATGGAATAAAGCAACACAGGCAATTATACATGGAAAATTTTCAGTGGCCTCTCCCTTTAATACAACCATGCGACAACTGGGGAAGAACAATGTCAGGGACGCAGAGAAAAAAAAAATCAAGCAGGTCTTTAAAGATTAAAAAGTTTCATAAAACAGTGGGGCCTATATCTATGGGTAGGGTTGAAAGCTCAAATACCCATAGAGACCAGACAGATAAAGTGGATGAATGAAGCAGAATGGCTCTGAGAAGTGTGGGGACTTAAAGCAAACACAAGAATGTATATCTTCTCTGCAGGGAAGACCCATGTGTCAGGGGCAGGTGATTACTGTCATGGGGGAATTTGCAAGCTGAGTGCAATCAGATAGTCTGATATTAAGGGAAGTCCAAAATCTTATTTTCAAATGTTGGCAGCAAAATGAAAAGAAAATTTAAAATACCATGTGAGGGACGCCTGGGTGGCTCGGCTGGTTGGGCAGCTGCCTTCGGCTCAGGTCATGATCCCAGCATCCTGGGATCGAGTCCCACATCGGGCTCCTTGCTCGGCAGGGAGTCTGCTTCTCCCTCTGCCTGCCTCTCTGCCTGCCTGTGCTCATTCGCTCTCTCTCCCTCTCTAACAAATAAGTAAATAAATAAAATCTTAAAAAAAAATACCATGTGAACCATATACTTTCTTGCAAAATCCAATCTACAAAAATATTAGTTTGTACCACCAGAAAAATTCATGAAGCAAATTTAATCAAGATTTTCTACAGATCTGTTTCTAAAACATACCTGACTAGATATTATTTCACGTCAAAAGTATATTTTATTTCCCACAGTGAAAATAAATAGGTCTAAGAAATCTGTGAAGTATTTTAAAAGATTTTGTAAATATTTTACCTTCTTTTTTTAAAAAGTGAATTTAGATCCCTTTATTTTTTAATAATTTATTTATTTTTTTATAAACATATAATGTAACCCCACCACCCTCTCCGGACACCCATCCCTCCCAACCCCCTCAGTCTCTTTTGGTTTGTCTCCCTCCCGATCCCATCTTGTTTCATTTATTCTTTTCCTACCCCCTTAACCACCCCCCATTGCATCTCTACTTCCTCATATCAGGGAGATCATATGATAGTTGTCTTTCTCCAATTGACTTATTT
>RCUC01166241.1:0-61608 GCA_003697995.1 Taxidea taxus jeffersonii
GACTTCAAGCTCTACTACAAAGCTGTCATCATTAAGACAGTATGGTACTGGCACAAAAACAGACACATAGATCAATGGAACAGAATAGAGAGCCCAGAAATAGACCCTCAACTCTATGGTCAACTAATCTTCGACAAAGCAGGAAAGAACATCCAATGGAAAAAAGATAGCCTCTTCAACAAATGGTGTTGGGAAAATTGGACAGCCACATGCAGAAAAATGAAATTGGACCATTTCCTTACACCACACACGAAAATAGACTCAAAATGGATGAAGGACCTCAACGTGAGAAAGGAACCCATCAAAATCCTTGAGGAGAACACAGGCAGCAACCTCTTCGACCTCAGCCGCAGCAACTTCTTCCTAGGAACAACGCCAAAGGCAAGGGAAGCAAGGGAAAAAATGAACTATTGGGACTTCATCAAGATCAAAAGCTTTTGCACAGCAAAGGAAACAGTCAACAAAACCAAAAGACAACTGACAGAGTGGGAAAAGATATTTGCAAACGACATATCAGATAAAGGGCTAGTATCCAAAATCTACAAAGAGCTTAGCAAACTCAACACCCAAAGAACAAATAATCCAATCAAGAAATGGGCAGAGGACATGAACAGACATTTCTGCAAAGAAGACATCGAGATGGCCAGCAGACACATGAAAAAGTGCTCCACATCACTGGGCATCAGGGAAATACAAATCAAAACCACAATGAGATACCACCTCACACCAGTCAGAATGGCTAAAATGAACAAGTCAGGAAATGACAGATGCTGGCGAGGATGTGGAGAAAGGGGAACCCTCCTACACTGTTGGTGGGAATGCAAGCTGGTGCAACCACTCTGGAAAACAGCATGGAGGTTCCTCAAAAAACTGAAAATAGAGCTACCTTATGACCCAGCAATTGCACTACTGGGTATTTACCCTAAAGATACAAACGTAGTGATCCAAAGGGGCACGTGTACCCGAATGTTTATAGCAGCAGTGTCCACAATAGCCAAGTTATGGAAAGAACCTAGATGTCCATCAACAGATGAATGGATAAAGAAGAGGTGGTATATATATATATACAATGGAATACTATGCAGCCATCAAAAGAAATGAAATCTTACCATTTGCGGCAACATGGATGGAACTAGAGCGTATTATGCTTAGCGAAATAAGTCCACTGGAGAAAGACAACTATCACATGATCTCCCTGATATGAGGAAGTGGAGATGCAACGGGGGTGGGAGTTAAGGTGGTAGGAAAAGTAAAAATGAAACAAGGTGGGATCGGGAGGGAGACAAACCAAAAGAGACTCTTAATGTCATAAAACAAACTGAGGGGGGTGGGGGGAAGAGGGGTTGGGAGAGGGTGGTGGGGTTACATTATATGTTTAAATAAAACTTAAATAAAAAAAACTCACTGCACTTTTATCATTTTATTTAGTGAAATAAATTTCCAAAATTTATAGTTCCTTTGAAAGTTCTTAAGACACAAAATGTTTGTTATAGTTCTTTCCTGGCAAAACATGCTCCTTAAATATTTTATTGTAAAAATAAATAAACTGATAGGGGAAGTAGAATGGAGACCAATAATTCTAAGCTGTTTAAATAATGAACAACTTGAAGGATAAAAAGGTATCTTTTGTTTGTGAATTGTGGTATTGTGTTTGTGAGTGCTCATGTATACACACACATATAATTTTAGAACTGTGACCTCAAGAGCTAGGACAGAGAATCAGATTGACTGTAAATTACAAATGTAACCTTAAAATTGTGTGTAAGAATGAACTTCTTTTTGGTTAGAGGCTATTAGGAACCTATAATAATGCAATTTGAATTAAAAGCATTAAATAGCTATTAGAGCCCAAATAACCAAAGAAATTCTGAGAAAGAAGAACAAAGCTAGAGGTACCATACTTCCTGATTTCAAACTATATTACAAATCAGTAACCATTGGAACAGTATGGTATTGGAATAAAAACAGGCACATAGGGATGCCTGGGTGGCTCATTTGGTTAAGCAGCTGCCTTCAGCTCAGGTCATGATCCCAGCATCCTGGGATCGAGTCCCACATCCGGCTCCTTGCTTGGCAGGGAGCCTGCTTCTCCCTCTGCCTCTGCCTGCCACTCTGTCTGCCTTGCTCGCTCTCTCTCTCTCTCTCTCTCTCTAACAAATAAATAAATCTTAAACAAACAAAAAACAAACAAACAGGCACAGAGTTCAATGGAAAGGAATAGTGTCCAGAAATAAACCCATGCATATATGTTCAATTAATTTTTGACAAAGGAGCCCAAAATACGCAATTGGAAAAGGATGGTTTATTTAATAAATGTTGCTGGGAAAACCAGATATCCACATGAACAAGGACTGGACCCCTATCTTATACACAAAAATAAACTCAAAATGGATTAGTAACTTGAATGTTAAGATGAAAAGTCATAAAACTGCTAGAAGAAACATAGAGAAGAAATTCCTCGACATTGGTATTGGCAATGGTTTTTGTATTTGACACCAAAAAACAAGGTAAAAAAATGAAAGAAATTAGTGGGACTACATTAAATTAAAAAGCTTCACAGAAAAGAAAATAATCAAGAAAACACAAGTTATGGAATGGGAGAAAATATTTGCAGACCATGTATCTGATAAGTGGTTAATATCCAAAATATACAAAAAAGTTCTACAATCCAATACCCAAAAAACATAACTCAATAAAAAAATGGCAAAGTACCTGAATAGACATTTTCCAAAGAAGACATACCAGTGAGCAACAGGTACATGAAATGATGCTATTCAACATCATTAACAATCAGGGAAATGAATGTTTAAATCACAATGGGATATCACCTCACACTTGTTAGGATGCCTATTATCAATAAGACAAAAGATAACAAATAAAGACAAGGATGTGGAGTAAAGTAAACTTCTGTACACTGTTGGTTGGAATGTAAACTGGTGTAGTCACTAAGGAAAACAGTATAAATATTCCTCAGGAGATTAAAAACAGAACTACTCTATGATCCAGCAATCCCACTTGGGTATTGAAATGAAATCACTGTCTGTATCCCAATGTTCATTGCAGCATTATTCACAAGAGCCAAGGAATGGAAACAACCTATGTGTTCATTGACAGGTAAATGGACTAAAAATGTGGTATATATAAGCAATTGGTTATTATTCAGCCTTACAAAAGGAAATTCTGCCATTTGCCATAGCATGGCTGAACCTTGGTATGCTAAGTGAAGTCAGCTGGACAGAGAAATTCAAATGATGCATGGTAACACTTAAATGTGGAGTCCATAAATAAAAAAATCTAACTTATAGAAACTGTAGAGTCTAGCTTATAGAAACTTATAGAAACTGTAGAATGGTTGCCCAGGGCTGATGGGGTGAGAGGTAGAGAATCTGGCAAAAGGGTACAAACTTTCCATTATAACATGAATAAATTTTGAGATTCTAATGTATACCATGGTAACTATAGTTGATAATACTCTGCTGTATATTTTTAAATCTTCGGTAGCTTTTTAGCTAAAGTATAATTAACATACAGTGCTATATTAGTTTCAGGTATACAATACAATGATTCAACAATTCTATGCATTACTCAGTGCTCATCTAGATAAGTGTACTCTTAATCTTCTTTATCCATGTCAGCCATCCCCCACCTGCTTCTCTCTGGCAACTATCATTTTGTTCCCTGTATTTGAGTCTGATTTTTTGTTTGTCTCTTTATTATTTTGTTTCTTCATTTGCTTTGTTCCTTCAGTTCCACATATGTGTGAAATCATATGGTATTTGTCTTTCTCTGGCTGACTTATTTCACTTAGCATTATACCCTCTAGGTCCATCCATGTCATTGCAAATGGCAAGATTGCATTCTTATTTTTGGCTGAGTAATATTCCATTGTGTATGTGTGTGTGTGTGTGTGTGTGTGTGTCTGAGTACCACATCTTCCTTATCCATTTGTCTGTTGATGGACACTTGAGTTGATTCCACATCTTGGCTATTGTAAATAATGCTACAAAAAACATAGGGTCTCATATATCTTTTGAAATTAGTGTTTTTATTTTCTTTGGGTAAATACCCAATAGTGGAATAACTGGATCTTAAGGTTGTTCTATTTTTAATTTTTTTGAGGAGACTCCATAATGTTTTCTGCAATGGCTGCACCAATATGTATTCCCAGCAATAGGGCATGAGGCTTCCTTTTTCTCCACATCTTTGTCAACACCTGTTATTTCTTGTGTTTTTTATTTTAACCATTCTAACAGGTTTTAAGGTGATATCTCGCTGTGGTTTTGATTTGCATTTCCCTAATGATTAGTGATGTTGAGCATCTTTTCATGTGTCTGTTGGCCATCTGGATGTCTTCTTTGGATAAATGTCTCTGCCCATTTTTAAATTGGATTATTTGTTTCTTTGGTGTTGAGTTATGTAGGTTCTTTATATATTTGGAGTATTAACCCCCTATTAGATATACCATTTGCAAGTATCTTTTCCCATTCTTTTTGTTGCTTTTTTGTTTTATTGATAGTTTGCCACTGTGCAAAAGCTTTTATTTTCCTATAGCCTCAATAGTTTATTCTTGTTTTATTTCCCTTGCCTAAGAAGACTTACCTAGAAAAATGTTTGTATGGCTGATGTGAAAGAAGTTACTGTCTATGGTTTCTTCTAGGAGTTTTATGGGTTCAGGTCTCACATTTAGATCTTTAATCTATTTGGAGTTTATTTTTGTGTATAGTATAAAAAAGTGGCCTACTTTTATTCTTCTGCATGTAGCTGTCCATTTTTCCCAGCACCATTCATTGAAGAGACTGTCTTTGCTAAGAGAGTAAGAGAATAAAACCCAAGTGCTCTCACCTAAAAAAAAAAAAAAAAGTAAAAATATGAAGTGAAGTGATGGATGTGTTAATTAAGTCAGTGGTGGGAATCCTTTCACAATATATGTGCACATCAAATGACCATGCTGTTCACTTCATATATGTTACAATTTTATTTGTCAATTATACCTCAATAAATTGAAAAAATGAGCATAGTAAATATATTATATTAGAAGACAAACAGTGCTAGTACTCCTAAGAAGTGTTATATAGTCAGAGTTTACCTAATTCCTCACTCTTTGTCTGCTACTTTACCAGCTTTGGCTTCTGAGACACCAGACACCACCAAAGCTTCAAAATCCTTCCCTGGGCAGTCAAGAAAAAAACAAAACAAACAAACAAACAAAAAACACTGTGACCAGGTCTAGAGCATACTGGGAGGGCTGTGGGCAGCCTTATAGAATCACTTCACTCATGTGGAGGTCTCATTTTTGTAATGTCTCCTTCACCTGGCTCCTTCACTCCCTTATTCTAGACCTTTAAAATTTATCTAAACCCCAGGAATTCTGGGTTTCTACAATTTGCATTAGTGGGAGTTCAGTGGTGGTTAATTGAGGATGATGATGAGGAGGAGACAGAGCTACTTATTATTATCTACCATCACTGCTGGGTCTTGGCAGAAAGGAAGGCCATGTGGCTGACAGAGGTTTAAGAAGACCAAGCACACATGACTCAAACTGGCAGGACCTCGGTGACCTGCCTTCCTATCCAATATCTACTCGTGGCTAGAATAATTAAAACCCAGGAGAGAGCCAGCAGGATGGATAATAGGACTTGGTAATGACTCCCTTTGTTTCAACAAATTCATATAGCAGTTCCTGAATTTTAAAAAGTACTGTGCAAATCGATTCGTTAGCTGATAAAAAGTGAATAGTAATTAGTTTATAATAAAATGGCCCATTTCCATGCTGGCTGATGTGTTGTGGTGGGGGAGGGATAATAGGATTTCTGAAGCCAAACCCACATAAGGTAAATCTTCTGTCAGGCCACCTCAGCAAAGTTATTAAGGCTAATCTTGCCAGATGGGTCAAAATTCCAGATCTAGTACTAGTATTCTTTCTAGGGGCTAAAAGCTTTTCCTTTCCAACCTTTTTTATTTCCTGTCCCATAGAGCACTCCATTAGGTCACTATTACATCAGTGTAAATTTGTTTGCCCTCTCCTTTGCCTTCGCAATCAGAAGGTCCTAAAGAGTTCTGCTTTGACATAGAAACAAGTTTCTAGAATGCGGCAGGGAAATACAGCTAGTAATAATAGTAGTAATGGCAGTAAGAGTTACCAGTTATGTAGTTTTCCACATTAACCAAACACTGTAATAATTCCCAAATAGACTTAGCTTGATAAATGCTCACAGTGACCTTTTAAGGTACATATTATGCCAGTGTTAAGAGATTAAAGAAAAAAAATAAGGCTGAAAGAAGTCAAGTGACTTGTCCAAGGTTCTACAAATAATCAGTACAACAACCAGAATCAGAACCCAGAGCAAACTGACTCTAAATTTTGTGCTGATTCTACAATATTAAACTATATCTTTGTAATAAAGTAGGCTTGAATTCAAAGTGAACTTATCTAGACTTAAGTAAAGCTTAAGAAAACATTCTGAATAATAACAGAACCTAGTGGGGTTATATCATTTGAACCTTCATAAAGACATTGAAAACATTTGTAAAGGGTGATTAGCCATGCACTCTGGAAGAAGATCCATACATATTTCATTAAACAATTAACTTAAACATAAGTATATATTGTAAATTGTGACTGTAACACAGCAGGATTGTTCTAATAACCCACTGGGATCTAGGGCATTGGCAGTGGCTCCTTGGAAGAAAATGCTGTGCTTGGCAAAGAGAGTTGTGTCCACAGTTGTGGCAGTGACCAGTGGAATTTATGTCACTCAGCAGTATCTGTAGAGCTCAAAGCTGAAAGTTGGCACCCAGTGGTCATGTTAGAGCATAGCAGAAATCACCATGGTCCCTCTGGCAGCCACGTGGTATAGGGAAACACCGGCAGCAGTTGTGTTGCAGTCCTGAAGATACCGAGTAACTGAGTAAAGAGGTAGTTTGTGAGTACATGTTAGTACAATGGTAGACTCCTAAAAGCACCTGGAGGGGTCCTTTTCAGGAATTCAAGGTTCTGACTTGGTAGGTATGGTGGGGAACCATTGAAAAACAGATAACATTAGTGTATTATATTTGTAATCACAGCCTGGTAAGACCAGGAAAAGATAAACTGCACATCATTTACATAGTCGGTTACATCATATTACCCATGTACAAAAGGCAGCACCTATCTGGAAAATAGGATACTAAGTTCTTCTCCACATTGTTCAATATCACCTTTTACATTCTCCTATTATTGCGTTTTCATTTCTGGCTACCCATTTCTGCTCTAAACATTATTTCCTTAGATATATTATCATTTTCATTTGCTCTATGATCAATTGTTGCTGGCTTTGGTGATTTGAATATTTCTGCTCTGATTACTTTATAATATACTTGCAATATACATGAAGGAACAATATTATTTTCAAGTTTGTAGAAAGAAAAACGCTACAGCCCCTATATGCTTCCATTTCAGTTTCTCCTATGTGAAGGACAATATATCTGACATTATCTGAAGACTGGCAAGTCTTTATGCTCCATTCCACAGACCTGCTCATATGGATTTCTCCCTTAGATGAAATTTTGAAATATGAAAGTGCCTCATTAATTTACAGGGCCAGTTGCCATCAGAATGGGGAATTATCCTCTCTGGCCTTCCCTCCATGAAATTCCAAAATCCGCATCAGGTCAGAGAGTTGATTGTTTTTCCAAAACAATGCAAATGCTCACACTGTGAAGAGTAGTTTGATTCTGAGATGATACTGATGAGAAGGTGGCTCATATTTCCTTTGAGAATTCATTTTCTGGATCTCCTATTTCAGACTGGTCAGGTACAGGGACTGAGCCACAATCAGCTTACCATTGTTAGCAAAGACTAAGATTATCTAAAAGTACTCAGTATAGCCATAGGCACATGATAACTTTGAAGTAAATGCCTACTGGTGAGCTGACATGATTTCTTAGCATAAGGACAACATAATATACATGTAATATTTTGGAACTTGTGGAGCATTTTCAAATAAAACCTTGTGATTATGTGTAATATAATAATACAGGTATCATTAACCCAGCTTCATAGAAAAGGAGATGCAAGAAGCTGATTTTTTACCAAAGATGACAAAACTAATAATCCTAGTTTTGTGTCTAACATAGTGAATTGCATATACAGGTTTGGTTAATTTCAGTTGAAAAAGTATACCACATTTTCTTTTTATAGACTATCCTGGTTTGAAAGCAAATCTGAATTCCTAAAAATTAGGGTGAAGTCTGAAAAAAAAAACCAGGGAGATCACCAATAAAGTCTCTAAAGAAACAGGTAGAAATATTTAATATAGATAATTATGCAAACAAGGTTTTCATATCCTAAGTTTTAATAAAATTAGGTTTAACAAAATCTCTAGGGACCCAGGCCTGAGGAGTTTATCAAGATGAGCATTCAACTGAGGAAAATTGAGCTTAAGGCTAAATTGATTTAAGGGTGAAAATGCAGGACCTATCAGGGATCTATAGGAAAGAGATGGACTTATTTTTGGAGAAAGAAAAAAAGTAGAATATGTACATATATTTAAAGAGGTTTGAGGGTTTTTTTTCCCCCCTTAAGCCTGGAGATAAACTTTAACTATCCTAATAAAATGGGACAACTTGCAGCACCAGTGAAGAGAGAAAAATGTGTATCTATTTTCTTCAACCTAGGAAGGTCTTACACTGAGGATCCAAGAGTAAGATAGGAAATTTTT
The DNA here is from genome assembly GCA_003697995.1 of Taxidea taxus jeffersonii. Classification (NCBI taxonomy): domain Eukaryota; kingdom Metazoa; phylum Chordata; class Mammalia; order Carnivora; family Mustelidae; genus Taxidea; species Taxidea taxus. The sequence continues at coordinate 8,700 of RCUC01166241.1, forward strand.
TACTGCATCCCATTCAATTGTGTGATGATGAGATCAGCTGCTTTTGCATTTCTATGTGGACATGGTTGGAAAAATGAAGATTATTTTATAATGGCATTTATTGCTAAGAAAGAATTAAAATCTACTTTCTGGCAGGTCCCTGAATCCTCAACAATTTCAAGTAAAATGGGTTATATGTGAATTTTTGCATTTAGTTCTCTAAGAGACAAGCAAACAGTGGTTTAACCTTGAATGAGGATGTTTGAACAGATGACCTCTACGAGGCTTTTCTAATCTCATATGCAAGATATTAGCAAACATCTATGGTGAATTACCTGAATATTATTGTCAACATAAAAAAATAAATATAAACTAAATAGACAAGTTATCATCTTGTTGCAGTGAACTATTAAGTACAAGTCTTTAAGAAAATCCTTCCAACATTTGGTTGTGGCCAAGATGGGGCTCAAGGTTCACACACCCTTCTTTTAGGGTTTCCAGGTTGTTAGAAACCATAACTATTAGAAAACCTAAGAAATATCTTCACAGCTCTCCCTTCATATAGAGCAGCAGTTTGCAAAATTTAGAAGGTCTTAGGATCTCCTGGAAGATTTGTTGAAGCACAGATCTTGGGGCTTGTGTCCAGAGTTTCTAATTCACTAGGAGCCTGAGAACTATGCAGTTCTAACTAGTTCTCAGCTTCTGCTGTTGCCTCTCTGGGAACCATAGCTAGAAATTTTTTGTAGTAGGATGACTAGAAACACATCCTGCAGGGCAAAAAAGTAGAGGTTCTGCCACATCTAAGTTCCACGTGAATAAAGAAATGGAGTATCAAAGGCAATTTTCTTTTTTGGCAATTTTCTTAATAATCGTGAGTTCACACAACTATCTTTAATAATAATTCTATCATTTTAATTTATTATATTCTATGCATGACATTGCTTCAAGGAAGACTTTACTGATATTGTGCCCTTTGATAATTTCCTTATCCTATCAGGTGTGTGCTATCACTACAGGCATTTTAAAGATGAGGAAACCAAGAGTCAGAAAGCCTGTCTGCTTTCCCCAATATCACAAAGCTCCTCAAAAAGGAAACCAGAGTATAAACCCAGATCTTCATAACTATCAGTTTTATCTGTTTTGATTCACTCTGCCATCCCCACTTTCAATAAAATCACAGTTCCAGCCCTGTAAATTATAGAGCCATACATTTTAAAACTTGTATAGGAAACTATAAATGGGAATCCCAAAATCAAGCCCTACCACCTTATGCCATGTTACCACCAAGGTATTGTATTTCCCTATGAGTGTCTTTATTAAGCACAGTAAAATATGTTCAAGTTAAGCATGCTAAACGATTGGAACTAAGTATTCTAGAATTGAGCACTGTTCACACACCTGTAAAAGTAGTTGCACACATAACCCAGCAGACCTGTGGTTGGGGCAGGCGCTGGGCTGGCATCAGGGTCCAAGTTCTCATTCAGACCCAATCATTCACCAGTTGCAAGGACTTGGTGAAATGAAACATTTAGCTCTCATTTGTGGTACAGGCATATGCAACATTTGCACAGCTAATACTATGGGATCATTTTGATAGTAAATCTCTATGTAATATAGAAATATATAATCTATATGTGTGTGTTTGCATATAATATGTGTTTACATACACGGATGTATTCATACATAATATGAATATTGCATATGTGTGTGTAAATTATCTTTAAGTGCCAAATCCCCCAAAATGTCAGATATTGCCACAATGTAATACTATCTGTGATTTCTGGGGCTCCAGTTATAAATTGGATGTTTAGGTAAAATTTTGAAGACTAAGACATAGGACAAGAGTGATTCATCAAATAGAGAACGACTGCACACAAATCGACACCTTCTTCTGTTTACTATAAACTCATTCTTGTTGGTGTTAATGTAATTTTTTATTAAACTTGCATAAACTTTATGTAATTTTCCTGATTCTAGTTTCCTTCATCCTTTAATCCTTTCTCCAAATCTTTGCCACTAGGTTAGTTTTCATTGAGTACTCTTTTTAAGTTATAATTCTCCCATTGGAATATAACAATTGTTTCCTATTCCCTCATACATAAAATAAAACTCTCTTATATGTGTGACAGTGACAATCCTAAAATTTCCTTAATTTCCAACATTTTTATCTCCTAGTCAAACAGATATATTATGTTTCCCAGCCCCTCTTAGTGTTAGGTGTCTTCTCCACATGATGAGTTATGGCAGTGGAATGTGAATGGAGGTGCTGGACATTTCCTCCTGGCCTGGCCTTTAGGATATCCTTTACATTCTTCCATGCTCTCTCTCTTAACTTACCGCAACCAAAAGCAGAAGGTCAAGTGTGGATTTGATCAAGAAGATAATATAGCCCTAGCACATATCAAAGCCATCGGATGTAAGGACATGGGATCTTGAATGTTTGAGTAGAACAAAGGCTCCTTCCCTCACTATTGATTCCCACTGGACTGTGATATGAGGGAAACATGAACCTTCATTTTGTTTATGCATGGAGATTAAAGAATTTACCTAAGCTAATTAATAAAGTATATCTACCATAGCTCTCTCTAACTGTACATATTTTCTTGGACAACTCTATGGCATGAATGACCTTCCAAAGATAAGGCTGATTTCTCATGGAATCCTGCAGCAACTGCACTATCGTATAGGTCTCTGTTGACATTGTGCCTCCCAGATGGAATTATCTCTTTCATCTCTGCATTCCACATTCTTTCCATCACACAGATGCTAATTTAATATATATCTATCCTGTGGAATCTTCTCAGATTATTTAAGCCCATATGATTCTGTTATTCATTTAGTTCATTAGGTTTTTTTCCACCAAATGTAAATTATCAGTAATGAGCTAAGTTGTGAGCAACCAAAAATCACTAAGTAAAAAATTTATGATATGGATGTGCAGTGTTATGAAAGCATATAAGTAGTGCTTCCAACCCAATCAGAGAATGTTGTCTAGAGTGACATGCCACTTGAACTGAGAAGCTAATTCTAAGATAAAATAAGTGGGTATTAGGCAGGAAACATACAGAAGAAGTGAAGAGTATCCCAGGCTAAAAGAATAATGTTTACAAAGTCTTGGAGATGACAGAACAGTTACTAAGAGCAGAGTGTAGTGTGAAAAGAATAGGGTACTGGGACGAGTTGGGATGGCCATTCAGCCATTCAATAATGACTATAATGTGCCAGGGACTCTGCAAAACTCTGAGGATATAGAACTAAATAAAACTCAATTTCTGTCCTTTATGGCCTTCTTCATATTCTAATTAGAGAGAGACAAATAATCATAGCAGAATGTGAAAATACAATAACCATATTATCTTATTTTGTTTTATTATATATAAAGTCCTATGGAGACACAAAGGAAGCAATAGTGGAAGAAAAGCAGGGTCAGGAGAGCTGTCAGGGAATACAGGACCTTTGAGCTGATTTTTCAAAGAGGAGAAGAAATTCATGAGAGAAAGGAATGAGTAAAACATTCTACACAAAGGGGGGGCATGATAACATAGGCACAGGGATTAAAAACAAAAAAACTCATGTGTAGATTAGCAAGCAAGTTTCTAAGACTGGGATTTGCTCAGCAAATGTAGACATGGAAGGACTTAAATAAAGTGAACAGGTAAGAACTGGCCAAGCTCTGGAAGATTAGTAAATATCACACTTAGTGTTGGAATTTATCCTTTGAGTCATATAAAATCATGGAAGGACTGTGAGGAGAGAAGTGATATGATTAGATTTGTATTCCAGAAAGATCTTTATGATGAAAGTGCACAGAATGGAGAGCAGAAAGGCAGTCTGGAAAGGGACATTTCATACCTAATTATATTCTCATTTGTATTATTTTTAGTATAATGTTTTAGTGTCGTCTGTTCAACTTCGTGTTAAACTCTACGAGTAGGAGACACTGACACTTCATTCCTGTAACTAAAGAACACAAAGTAAGGCACATTGCTTTTCAGTAAAATGATACTGATTAAATGTTTGATTAAACTTAACTTTGAGCCTAGACTCCTGCTGAGTGGAGAAAGATTTCACTGCTGCCCTGCAGGAAAGAAGCAGCTGTATTCTTCTTCCTTGAATAGATATCTTAACCTGTCCAGAAAGGGGAAATAACTACATCCGTATGAAGGAGGTGTTGGGAAGTTTAATTAGCCAGTGTTTATAATCTTCTTTGAAGCTGAAAAGTGCTAATTATGTTTTTCCCACTTTAAGATTCTGAGTCACATGGACCATATCTTAAGAGCTTCTGAGTTAGGAAAGTTTTTACCTACATAAATTGAGCTGAGTAGCTTTTGCAAACGCATATTCCAACAAGATAGCCTTAGGGTTAACCAATAACTCTGTGATGGTAAGAGGTTTATAGGCAAGTTTATAAGAAAATCTACTGACTATTAATATCATCAAACCAGCAGGTGCAACCAAAGGAATGTTGTTTCATGAGGAGTCTTCCCTTCCCGTAGGTATCCCCTGCTGATTACATTTGCCCCTACTTTAATGGACTCAGTGTCAGTAGCTTTCCACGCAATCTGGTCATGGGCCCTCTTAATCCTCCACATCAAAGAATGGTGGAAAATTCAACTAACAATTTATTGAGGAGAGCTAGAAGTAATATGCAAGCCAATGAAGCGAAATCTTACGGAAAGCCATTGTGCCTACTCATGCCCAGTATCCACGTGAGAGAGTTAACTGGTTCTGTCACCAAGAATGTCTTCAACCCTGTTTGAACCTTTTAAGTTCAAAACTAAATCCCCTATTACTGAGGTGCTAGAGTTTCCCTCTTGTCTATCAAAGTCCCATTTTCTGCATTTTTGTCTGTATTTTCTAGGTAGCACTTTTTTCGCGTGATTTACATTGGGAAAATCTATTTTCTTCAGAGGAAGGTTTATTCCCTATTAACAGGTAGATAGTCTTGCCATGTGGCTTCAAAATTATAACCCCAAATGATCAATATTCATTAAAAGACACAATGGGATCAGGTTGCAGTGAATATAGTCAAATGATCAAACATTTTGGGAAGTGCCTAGAGCAACCTTGAAGTTATTTGTGTTCAAGGGTATATCATCTGAAAGTGGTCTTTTTTTTTTTTTTTTAAAGATTTTTTATTTATTTATTTGACAGACAGAGATCACACAAGTAGGCAGAGAGGCAGGCAGAGAGGGGAGGGGAGAAGCAGGCTCCCCGCCGAGCAGAGAGCCCGACGCGGGACTCCATCCCAGGACCCTAGGACCATGACCCGAGCCGAAGGCAGCGGCTTAACCCACTGAGCCACCCAGGCGTCCCTGAAAGTGGTCTTTGATGGAAATGCATGCCTACATATTGGAGATCATACCCCAAAGGAGCCAATAACTATGAATGACACTGATAATATTTACTGATCGTGTTAGTTATGTTCTAAGCACTGAGTTATGTGCTTTGCTTGTAACACCTTATTTCATTCTTTTAATACCACTGTGGAGTAGGTATTAGCTGATATTTAGAGATGATAAAACTGAGTGGTAAGAAACTTGCTAAGACAGTTCATTTCCTAAGTGGAAGCTTCTCAAATAGGCTGTTTGAACCAAGAGTCTGGCCATCTAACCACTACAGTCATGCTTCTCAAACTAGAGTATCCAGTAGTATAGTAGGGGTGTAACATGCCACAGGTAAATGGCTTATCTTCCTAGGATCAACTTAATCTAGTGGTCAATAATGGAATTGCATGAACAATTTACCTATTTTTTCACATAAAGCACAATACTCCCAAATTATCAAAATTGTGGCAGAATGTTTCTAGCTAGAGGTGCCAACCTCTTATACACGCCACTCTGCTGTTACTATAGTTTGGTGAAGAGTTTGAAGAGTCACACACTCTTCTATAATGCATACTTAGGTTTCTCTGGATGTCATGTAGCCAAACCGTTTACTACCTTTTTCGTTCCAAGTATATTACTGGGATACAGTTTACCATGGGAGGTGGATTTGGACTGTGGGGACTTCACTCTATCTTGGAATTAAGGTCATTCATTAATAAGTGTTATCTCTCCCAATACAAAAAACACAGGAATAGAGAAAGAATAATACACACATGTGTGTATGTACACTCATAGGCCACCTGTTTAGTAAAAAAGGCAAAAAGAAATAAAGGGACAGCAACACATCCAGATACCTTGTACTCTGTTGGACACTCACAGAAAGGCAAATGACAGAACCAGGTAGGCTCAAAGACATCATTACATTGTCTCATTTAGTTATCTTGGGAATTAATTCCTTGTTCAACTCTCCAAAGATTTTTTTCTGCTCAGATGACTGTTCTTGGAAGAGAGAATGGCAACCTTCCCTGGTGGAGGATGGCATTTACTTAGCAGTCCATGTCCTAATTTTATTAAAATCCTTAGTGTTTAGATCAAACTATCTTGTATGAGGGGTTGAGACTTCTTGTCCTACTGGTTTCAAGTTTATTTTGGTGGCTCTGCTTTCTAGGCTTACAATTTTCTGGTGATAAACCTTCCATTAAATTTATTTGACTGCTTATCAATTTTTTTTATTTTGGAGACTGTTTTCTGAAAACAAACTCCAGAGTTCTCTGCTGACCAGAATAATTCCTGAACCCTGATTACTCAGCCAAGTCAATGGTCTCTTATTTAGTGCAATGCCACTTTGTTTCATTTGATTTGCAGTTGTTACTAGGGCTCTGCCCATTCTCGTTTTTCTGTGCTTAGTTGCATTAGATTCAGGATTGATTGAGGGAATCAAGAGCTGGGGTGGGGTTATCAAATGGTATATTATATTCTCAGGAATTTTCTCCCTTGTTACATTCCAAGTCTAGTCATGGGATATACTTTACAAAGGCAAGTGGAGACAAGAGAAGGAGTATTCAGCGGGAGTTACTCAGGAGAGAGCTGGAGCTGGTAGATTTGGTTTCTTAATATTTCTTCTTCCTCCCAAATATTTCCGTGCTATTTGCCAGGGTTCTAGCATTTCTTAAAAAGCGTATCAATGTTATCTAGAGAAAGAAAAGAAATAAAACAATATAAATAACTAGTCATATGCATTCCTTCTGGCATTTGCCACAAATAAAGTTAAGCAACCCAGATTTTCTGCATTTGCTTGTAGTGGAAATTCCATTTCAAAGCTCATTTCTCTCCTTTTGTACATCACTGATGGCATCCAAGGATAATCAACAGTCTGTGTTCCTGTTGTTTTGATTCTAGTCCTTCAAAATCTCACCAACTGTGTCCCTGTGGCCAGAGTCTCAGTAACTGACAAGTATTGCCTTAACTGACTACATCACCACCAATGTCATGGTTTGAAAGTCTTTCACTTAGTGATGAGTGAATCTGCACCATTAACCATACCATCTCAACTCACACCCGTCTGCATTTACTTTGCTTTATTTCTTACTCTAATATTTGTGTTGGGCAGGAATATATTAAAATCAAATTAAAAAAAAAGACTAAAGTTAAGACAAGCCAAAAGAAGGTGAAGGTTATTCAGGGAATGCTTTTCCTAGGTCAGAAAAAATACAAAACACACACAGGCACACACACAAAAAAACAACAAAACAACAACAACAACAAAAAACAGTTCTAAGGAAGGGACACAGTTACAAAATGGAAAGTTATTAGAATGTTTTCTCGTCTCTCATCTTTGATCCTTTCCTAAGAACAATTACTGGCTTTCTATCTGCAGATCAGATGACATGATCTCTTAAAATACCATTTAGTCTACTTAATTTATAAGCCCTCTACTTACAGAGAGTCTGAATCAGATAATGATTTGATCCAGAACCAGTGGTATCATATACATCCCAAATCTTTTTTTTTTTTTTTAACTTATTGGTGTAATTGAAAGCATCACCCACAGTGAACTGTGAAGTGTGCTTTAGTGGTGAATCCCATCAAACAACATTGAATCAGTAGTTTTCATGAACTTTCATCTCTGCAGATTTCACAGCCCAATAATCTTAATATATCTACATGTATTAGGGGGCAGATATTAAATTACTCTCTCAAAGAGTATTATATTGGGATCAATATTTCATTAGCACTCTCCAGAGCTAATGATTAAGCCATGTACCAGCTGGACCAAATTCCCTGTTGTGAGTCATTGACATTTGCACTGTGGCCTGTGAGGTAATCTGCCCTTTTAAAGGAATGAGAAAGGTTAACCCAGACCCTTGTAAACCTTTATCAATGACTTGACATCATTAAAATTTGCCCAGTCCATTTTGTGGCAGTCAGTCAAACATAAAAGTCCCTAGAGTAGTAGGCTCTAATAGTTAATTTTTTTAACTGATAAAATCAAGCCAACGCTTTCTTGAAAAGTGTTAAATATCTAATACCTGTCCCCAGACAATAAAAGGTGCTATGGCAGATACAGACAAAAAGAATGCTACATGCCCTCAAGAAACTTTTTGACTAGTTGGCAAGTCAGACTAAACCCCCCCCCAAAAAGAGACTTTAAGTATTAACTAATAACCACAAAGAAGAAATAAACAAAAACAATAATAGATGAAAGGTCACTTCTTACCTTTCAGAGATTATATCTAATGTTCTTTGCATCATGAAAGCAAAGAGCATACAAACATGATAAATGGGACTTGGGTAGCATTTCTAAGGATTAATAAAATTTTCATAGGTTAGGAAGAATGAGGATCACTTTGGTTTTGTCTAGAGAGCAGGGGAAGGGATGAGGCATAACATGAAGAAGCTGAAGCTTCACAAAATAATTTTTCATCCAGATTTTTCTACACACCTGGGTCTGACCACTGCAACTTGGAGAAAAATTTACTGTGTGAACCAAAACTGAAAAATTACTGGTAGAACTTGTAGAAATGAGAACAAAAACAATAGTTTGCATTAGGTGTGGAAGAAATCTTGTTTATAGTGTATTGTTTAGGGAAAAGCTAACGCCATCAATGTGAAGTCTCACAAGTGCAACATTTTTCTCTCTGTGCACACACTGCAAATGTGTACAGATCTACTCTCCAACAGGTAGACTTTTCTTTCCACCACAGCATTTGCTCCCAAGCATTGCTCCCGCTACTGAGATAACTACCAGGTTGCTCTTGGCAGCTTCCAAAACACTTGCATCTTCTGAATGTTTCACCCATAAGCTTCTACACCTCCCACTGGGCATCAGCTAATTTTTCATTTGCTCAAGCCCTTAGAATGACAGGTCCCACAATTAGCCTTCCCAGAGGCTTCCTTCTTCCTTGGCAGTAGGTGTGGTGAATGTCAAAATCTCATCCTGTTAGCAAACTCAGTTTAGTATTAAAAGCTTTGTCTATGACAGCAAACAAATGTTTGGGGGCGTGGCAGGGCAGAAGAATCTTAAGAAGGAAAATGACTGGGCCATTTGTTTCATCCAGTTGTGAAGTGTTAGAGAAAAAAAAAAAAAAGCTTATCTGGTCTAACCCCATCATTTACTGAAGAAGAACATGGAAACTTGAGAGCAAAGTGTCTAAACCAAGATTTGACATAAAGCTAGTGACAGAGGTGGTTTGGGCACTTTGTTGGGAAATTGTAAGTAAGTCCTTCTAAGACAAAAGCCATGATTTATACATCTTCGAAGCTCCACAGTTCCTAGGATGGTGCTTTGTCCATAATAAATACTAAGTAAATGTTTTAAAGAAAGACAAGATAATCCAAGGATTGAGTCTAAACCAAAATTCTCAGAATGTTGTCATTTCCTAGTTTCTGGTTGGTTAATTCAATTTTTCCTGTATTATTTAACATCTAGGGTTCATGTTTCATTTTTGTTTTACCTGTAATTTTCTATTTCTCTTCAAAATAAAGCCACTTTCCTCAATTAAGTTGATAACTTTCCTGTGTGTTTGGAAAAGAAGAAATACATTATCTCCTTGCTTCTGCCCATCTCTTTGATCCCTTTCAGATGGTTCCTAACTCATTACCACCCCTTTCCATATCCTTAACATTGAACTCTGTGCACTGTGTCTTCAGGTCTGAGGTGAACTCATTTCCAACTATTATTGAGTAAAATGTTTGATGCTGAAAAATTAAATTAATCAGTTATGAATTACATACCGTATCTTGCTCGGTATTGGGCATTTGAGGGACAATAGCAAGTTAAAGAAATACTCCTTGCATTCAGAAAGCTTTTTTTTTTTTTTATTTTGGAGGTGGGAAAAAATTAATGAAGATTTGAATGACAAATTTAAAAAAGCACAATGGATGACATAAAATACAAAATACAACTGATTTATATACGTACAATAAATACAAGAGTTATGAATCCCACGGAATAAAATGAGAAGGTTTTCTGGAATAGAAGAAATATGAGATGAGCTTGTGGATTGGACTTGGCAAAGGGGGTATGAAATTTTTCTGGGTGAGAACAATATTGGGACAAAGCTGTAAAGACAGATATCCACCTGAAAGTTACAAATAGGTGTTAGAGAATAGACAAAAGGGCATATATCAGGAAGAAATATGTAGATGGGTTGCCTGAGTGGCTCAGTCAGTTAAGCGTCTGCCTTTGGCTCAGTCATGATCCCAGGGTCTTGGGATTGAGTCCTGCATTGGGCTCTCTACTCAGCAGGGAGTCTGCTTCTCCCTCTGCTCTCCCTTGGCTTGTTCTCTCCCTCTCTCTCTTTCTTTCTCTCAAAAATAAAGAAAAAATCTAAAAAAAAAAAAGGCTAAAAATAGAAAAAAAGATGCAAAGATTGATGGTTCAGGAGTTTGGGAACTTGAGTTTTGACATACATGTTGAAGCCAGATAGCAGTCACTAAGTAATCTTGGTCTCAAAGGGCTCATGTTCTCACTGGGGAGATCGAAAAGCATATAGTGAATTACTAAGATTAATCTGATAGCATATGACTCATGAAAGAAATTACATGGTTCTGAACAATCTTAGAATATAGATGTTCATAGGCTAATAGGACCTAGAAAGACTTCAAGTAAGCTAAAATTTGCGTTGGTATCCAAAGGGCAGTGAGAATCTGGAATAACAATGAGAGTGAGTAGACTTTTCACAGGGAGAAAAAAGAGTTTCTGGGGCACCTGGGTGGCTCAGTTGGTTAAGCATCTGCCTTCAGTTCAGGTCTTGATCTTAGGGTCCTGGGATGGAGCCTTGTGTTGGCTTCCTGCTCAGTGGGGAATCTGCTTTTCTCCCTACTTGCCCCCCCCCCCACCCCCAGCTCATGCTTGCGCTCTCTCTGACAAATAAATATATAAAATCTTTAAAAAAAAAAGTTTCCTACCTTTAAAAATTTGTATTTGTTAGTTTGTTTCTCTCATCCCTGATAATAAATGGAAATAAATAAAAAGGTTTTGTTGTTCATATATCGAATATGTTTTCTACCCTGACAGGAGAATGCACACATAGTAAATTTTAGAGCTATGCTGTTAGTGTTTATGAAGACCTCACTGCTGAATATATGCTCTACTAAGTTTCATCTTTTTTTTTGCAATTAATAATTATTGATTTTTAAAATGTCACTTTAACTAAACACTAAATATTTAAGAAATATAGATGGTGGCTGCTTAATTATGAGATCCCTGTATGCTTCTGTTTTCTCTGTATGCAAGAACCAATTAAAGGAACAAGGAGTTTATACTCTTGAGTACACCTGAAACAATCACTATAAGAAATAAGAAAAGTAATATCGAAGGGCATGAATAGAAACTTACTTTGTCAAGAAGCTGATATAATGCTGTTCTTGCACAATTTGGGAGTTGAAGGAACTACTTTTCCATCCCTAATATTTTTGTAGATACCATGGGTTTTGGTTTTATTATCTTGTGTCTCTTTTTTTCTTTTTTTTAAATAGGGGATTCAGAAAGATTTAAAACTATTTCATTTTTTTCCCCACTATCATCTGAGAATCCTCCATTATAGGTATTCTTTTAAATAGTAGGCAGCTAGTTTTGAGTGATGTGGGTAGAAGGAAATTCCTTTTTTATTTGAGAATGTAGTAAATAATAGCTAAAAGAATTTCATACAGTTCTGTAGTTCTGGGTATATGCTCTTTAGATCAGAAAAAAATAAATATAAAGTTTAATTATATCAAAGAGTCCTCAAAGAAGAGAGCCAGCTAAAAAAATGGAATCGTACTAAAAAAAGAAGAAAGATAATTCAGGAATACTTTCCAGAGATACATTTTATTGTCTGAATTAGTCTAAGCATGGCAATGAGACATATAATGTATATTTTTTCAGGGGAAATAATTAGACAATGTAAAAATTAGGGACCACTACCAGAAAATATAACTTGTTAAAATTATTCAGAAAAAAATCATTTATGGGGTGCCTGGGTGGCTCAGTGGGTTAAGCCTCTGCCTTCGGCTTAGGTCATGGTCTCAGGGTCCTGGGATCCAGCTCTGCATCAGACTCTCTGCTCAGCAGGGAGCCTGCTTCCCCCTCTCTCTCTGCCTGCCTCTCTGCCTACTTGTGATCTCTCTCTCTCTCTCTCTCTCTGTCAAATAAATAAGAAAATCTTAAAAAAAAATTATTTACAATGGGTTAAGAGGCTTTAGTAATTTAAGATTTTGAAAGGTATTTGCCTTATATTTTATTTGTTTTATATTTTATTTTGAAAAGTATTTGCTTTATATTTTATATTTAAATTAATTCTTTTTATCCAGAATAAATACATTTTTATATAAGGGTTAGAAAAATTTCTGTAATTGTAAAATTATAAATTTTCATGTAATTTCTGGGATATAAGGATAACACAAGGAAAACCAAGTATATGACAGTGTTCTCTTGACTAAAATGATAGGCCAAAAGTTACTTAGAGATGTTATATGGACACCTTCAAAGTTATAGTGAGACATAGCCAATGATGTAAGAATATTTGCTTAAGAAAACAGGTAAATTCCCCTCTCCCCATAAAATTTTCATGTTGACTTCCAGTTTTAACCTCTGCATGTAAACAGCTTGGAAATCATCATACTTATTCTTGAAACAAGAACAACCACACACACAAAAAAATTGAACAAGCTGAAAATCAGCTATTTCTGTTGAACTCATCAAAGAACTGGGATATTTGGCAAACCAAAAATCTAAAGAGAGAGATAAAATACAGAGAGTAATGAGTAAGAAACCCTGAGCTATAAACTAGTGGGAACACTTACATGGTAACTTTTACATGTTGCTAGTATAGCAACTAGGCTGAGTATAGACTAGTATGAAAGGAAAACATTCCTGAGGATTGCATTCCTGAATGCAATTCCTGAATGGAGGTTAGGGGGAACACATTTTGTATGTTTTAACTCTTACAATTTTTTCCATGTGATCTAGCAGTTACCCTCCTTGGTATTTATCCAACTTATTTCTAAACTTATGTCCATATAAAAAATCCATACAGATGTATAGTCATAATAATATTTATTATTTATTTATTAAATTTATTAATTAATAATAATTAATTAATAATTTATTGAGCTCATCAAAACCAAGGAACTAATGATGTATGTATGGTGACTAACATAACATGATAAAAAAAGGACATAAAGCAAAAACCAACCAACCAAACAAACAAACAAGGAAAGTCTGATAAATTGTCACAACCAATAGGAATCTAAGGATGAATGATTACTAAATGCATCGAGGTATCTTAAGTGGGATCATGGAACAGAAAAAGGACAGTAGGCAAAAACTTCGGCATTATGAATAATACATGGACTTTAGCTAATAATAATGTATCAGCATCAATTTACTAATTATAACATATGCATCCTAATAATGTAGAATGTCAATAATAGGGAAACCCCGTAAGAGGTTTATAGAATGTCATGTTATCATTTTTATGTAAGTCTGAATGATGAAAAATGAAATCTATTAAGGAAAAAAATATATATGACATGTTTTGTCTTAGTATGGGAAGGTCCACCAGTTTGCAGGAGTCCCCAGTTATAGTCTCTTGGAACAGTGACACATTAAGCACTTATAACAAAGGTTATAGTAGGTAGGCACACATACAGATACACGCACAGATACACGCACAGATCCACACAGACCCACAGGAAATCAGGTAGGTAATGACAAAAGAAAGCACAATAAAAATGGGACAACTTTTAAGACATGTTGCCTTTTTATTTAGTTCTCTATCCAGTGAACCCGCATAGTTCATCTTCTGTGATACCTGTCATTTTAAAAAAAAATGTCTTTTAAGACAAGTTTCCTGATTTCTATTTGAGTATATTTCAGTACATACTAACATATACAAGCCATTTAAGTTCCAGCTCACAGAATGGTTTATCCTTTCACTTCTCTAGAATATCTAATATTAGAAACTCATTTACTTTATGGGAGTTCTTTAATACTTGGATAAGAAAAGTAAAACATGTCTTGCCCCAGGCCAGTAAATAAGTGACAATCTGCAAATTTAATATAAAAATGATTAATTTTCATAGATAGTAGTGTAGTCCAGTAAAACCTTGTAAATTTGCTCTATTAAATAGGTGAAAGAAATAAAAACTTAATGAAAGCTTTATTGAGAGAACGTTTTTTAGAATAGAGAGTGATTTTGTTCTAAAGCTGGGAAGAATTTTTGACACTGGTTTTTGTATTTTAACAAAGCAAAGACATACTTAGTTATTTAGAGGAGCCATTTTTAATGAGCCCATTCATTTTATTTATGAAGCCTAAGCGGTAATCCTATTGACCTTCACTATGAAAAGAGCCAAATATTTTTCCATTTTAACATTGTCAATTTAACTTTTCTTTTTAAATAGTCAAATAAGAGCTAACTTTAGTCCAGCAAGAATGAATGACAGTAATTTCAAATAAGCGGAGGATGAGATCATGAGGTTTCATACATTTATGAAGTGTGTAGTAGCATTTCAGTTCAGATATTCAATGACAGCTAACCTTCATACTATATTTTTTCATTTATTTATTGATTAATTTCTTCATAAAAACCCCTTTTGTTAAAAAAAGAAAAAAGTGTGTTACACTCCTGCATAGATCATTCTACCAAAGGGGAGAGTGACATAAACTAGAGATAGAAAAAAATAACATTATGAGAGATGTATCATGTATAATATTTCTAGACAGAGAGAAGTGATAAAGATTTTATTGTTGATTTTATTTACTTGTTTATTTACTTACTGTATTCTTGTTTTATTCACTTTGAGGCTGAAAAAGAATTATGAAAGTACCGTGGTAGTCCTTTTAATTTACTGAGTGCACTTTGTCCATTAGAAAAATACTGTCTTGTTTATAGCATGCATGTAATCAGATTCACTTTCCTCACCACAGAAAAGCAGATTCCTCAATACCCAGCACATGTCTTGTCTTAAACTTATTAAGGAAAGCAGGTGGGTATGATATAATAAGAAATCAATATTTGGTCCTTGTCACTGGTTCCTCATACATCCCTTGGAATTTCCTTAGTAATAATATTGATAAGGGAATTTTTTTTTCTAATGAGGTAACTCCTGGTGGGCACATAGATGATTTCAGGATGGAGGCTGGTTGCAAGGAAGACCAAGTCTTACTTAGAATCCTGGAACTTTTAG
The DNA here is from genome assembly GCA_003697995.1 of Taxidea taxus jeffersonii. NCBI lineage: Eukaryota > Metazoa > Chordata > Mammalia > Carnivora > Mustelidae > Taxidea > Taxidea taxus. The sequence continues at coordinate 24,179 of RCUC01166241.1, forward strand.
CCACAGTCCCTGGGCCTCCAAGAGGGGAAGAGGTGCTGAAAGTGTTGGCACACCCAGAGAGCATATGGAAGCCCCACTCATCTTCCCCCAGACCCTGCCCTATGAATCTCTGCCTTTTGGCTCTTCCTTAATCATATCCTTTACACTAAACTAGTAACAGTAACTAAAGCACTCTCCTGAGTTCTGTGACCTTCTCCAGCAAATTATGAGACATGAGGAGGTATTCCTTGGAACCCCTGATTTATAGGTCAGTCAGAAGTATGGGTGAACTTGTAAGTGGCATCTGAAGTGAGGGCAGTGTTGTGACCTGAGCTCTTTAACTTGTAAGACCTGACCCTGATTCCAGGAGGATAGTGTCAGAATTGAATTGTTGGACACCCAGTTGGTGTCAGAGAGTTAGAGAAGAGGTATAGGAACATAGTTGGCGTCAAGAAGAGAAAAAAACCTTTCCGTGGGTCTCCTAAGAACTCGGAACAATTGATCAACTAATCAGAAAAGTTACTTGATAGCTACCATATCAAAAGATTTGTAGATGTTATGGAGAATGTAGTTTTGATAAAGGCCTGTAAGGGACAACTAGACAGTTTGTGTCCTTGAAAATACATTTAACAAGGAAGCTAATCCATATGAATAGCCAAATTAATGGCAGAGATGATAAATATCATAGAAAGTCCAGGCATATGCAGGTCAAAATAATAACTCAACAAAAATTAGGAAAATGTTTCCGGGTTCCAGGACCAGGGTATGTCTTTGACTCTCCTCTAAGCAGTACAGACTAGTAAAACTCCCTGTTCCTCTGACCAGTGACATCATCATGGATGTCTCCTTCCGGCTAGCCAACCCCAACCCACATGGAGAACTCAATTTCCTGCCTCTACACACATAAGGGGATTTTCCTTGTCTCATCTACACTCTGTACACACACACACACACACACACACACACACACCTTGAAAGACATACAGACAGCATTTTGCAGAGTTAGTGATAAGAACCAAATTATATGGAGCTGGAGGAGAAGAGAAATAAGTGTTGGGTGCAGTCAGGTATTAACTTCCTACCTCATTGTCTTTGAGCTAAGGTGGGAAGCGTGTGTGGGTGGAATTAATTCCCAGACCTGGAAAATTCTCCCATATGGGTATTTGATAAGGCCTTGGAAAGTCTGCCATATGCCTCCTTTTTAGTTGTGCCATTACAAATGGAGACTGAATCCTTGAATCCTGTGTAGAAGGCTGCCATCCTAACACCTCATCAATTACTGCTGGCTTCCTGAGCAAGAAATGAACTCTTAATGGTGTTAATAGGCCACTGACATAATGGTGTGATATTATAATTTGTAATAAATATTTGAATAAAATATTTGGTCATCACCCCTATTCCTGATGACATCACCCCTGCTCCTAAAACACTTGGCATTTCCTGTGATAAGAATGATAAAAGTGTATTTTGCGATGTTAATGGAGTAATTTTTGGAAAGCACCTAAGAATGAGAGCTAGTTGCCAGTGGAGCCAACCATATGATTAGAGGCTTAGAACTTTCAGTCCTACCCCAGACCTCCAGAGAAGAGAAGAGTAGGCCTGGAGATTGAGTTCAGTCACCAGTGGAAATGATTTAATCAATCATTCATATGTAATGAGGCCCACATAAAAACACAAATGGATGAGGTTCAGAGGGCATTTGGGTGGATGAACTTGTGGAGGTGCTCAGAGAGTGGCACACCCAGAGAAGGCATGGGAGCTCTGAACCGCTTCCCCGTACCATACTTCACCCCTTGCATCTTTTCAGTCTGGCTGTTCCTAAGATATACCCTTTTATAATAAACTGATAATGTAGTAAATAGAAATGTTTCTCTGAGTTCTATGAGCAGCTCTAGCAACATAATTGAATCCAAGGTGGGAGTAATGGGAACCTCCTATTTATAGCCTGTTGCTCAGAATTACAGGTCAAACCTGGACTTATGATTAACATCTGAAGTGAGGGCAGTCTTATGGCACTGAGCCCTTAGCCTGTGGGATCTGATGCCTTTTCCACATAGATAGTATCAGAATTGCTCGATGGGGTGGAAAACACACACACACACGCACACACACACACACACACACACACACACACACACACCAGAATTGGTGTCAGAATTGGAGAAGTTTTGTTTGTACTAGTAGAGTCATTGAACTAATTAATAAATAAATTGATAATAGAAGTTAGGTATTGTTATTAAAAAAACCCTAAAATTTGAAGCATTAGTTTATTGTTAGAGAATAAGCAACAAGAAAACAAACAGTAGTCTGGTAGCAGAATATTTGGTAAAACAGCCATGTGCAATAGCTTGGAAGGAAGATCTTGCCCACTGAGCTTGTGGCTCAAGGGAAAGTGGTTGGAAGGATTCAGTAGGATAGTGAGTTGGCTCTTAATCACGGCCTTTAGCAAAGTATTACACGAAAGAGTTCAGGAGAGAATTGGCTGGTTTTCAAATAGAGATTGAGGGAGGAACAAATCCAAAGAAAAGAGCTTCAAAGGGTTGGAATAATAAGGTGCATCTGGACCATAACAGGAAGAACTGTAGGTATAAATCCTGGCCTAGAAAGGCCTAGAAAACACACACTTTGAGCCTGCTAATATTTCAGATAAGTTTATTGTCAAAGAATTCAAGCCTAGACTGAAACATGGTTTAGGGGACCATGTCATTCAACAACTTTGGGTACTTAGTTGCATTATCTAAACGAGGGCTACAAGAACTGTTCAGCCCATAAGGAAGGCAGATTCCAAACACCCAGTGTTACTGTGGCCAAGAAGGATAACGAGCTAGGTAAACTGTAGAGATATAAGCCAGGGGCCTTGACAAACACTGGACAAGAGAAGTGTCTAGGAAAGGCGGCCTATCAGGCCACTTCCCCAACTTCCCAAGACAGGGCCCTGCACAGATTCTATCAGTAGGACTGACTGTGTGCTAGGGACATATTTTTCTTATCTTTTTTTAATAGGAGATAGAAACAAGGGAAAGATCCTATAAAACTGAAAGTAGCCCTAATCTCTGAACCAGTACATGAAAGGTCTGTCAAATGTCTGCCTTGGACTTTGGATATGTAAAATATAATTTTTATTGATTTAGCCATTGAGATTTAGTCATTGATTTGTTATAACAGCATGTATTATCCTAAACAATAAAAAGAGATCAAATTTAAACAGCAAATAAAAGCATATACACAACATACGGGACTTGAACAGGCACATGAGGTAGTAAATTAACCAGTCTTAGCTGGAAAAACTGGTAAGATGTCCAAGTCCTTAGTTTAAATGTGAATGTGATGAGGAAGTCAAAATATGTTATTACTCATAGATGTATTAAGTTGAATTAATGGTATTAATGAATTAATGTATCAGCTGAGCTTTTACTCCCTAGAAGCTCTCTAAAGTAGATTTTACAAAAATGGCTTTGATTATTCCCTTTTCTGTGTCCATGTAGCCAGGCAATATGATTCTCCAACTCTTGCCAAGAATTATAGTCTATTTTCCCACTCTTCAAATCTGGGCTGGTCTTTGAGATTACTTTGGTACATAGAATCAGCAAAAGAAAAGTTGTGCCAATTCTACACTAAGGCTGCAATAGTCCTGGCATGCTTCTGCTCCTGATCTTGGAATCCCACAGCATTTATCCAGTGGGACTTAAGAAATACTCTGTGCTAGTGACTGTTTTTCTTTTTGAAATGGGAATTTCTATTTTGTTTTCTTATTCTCAAAATTATACATTGGATGTGGTGGGTGGAAGAGGAATACAAAATTTGTCTTTTTTTTTTTTTATGTCTGTGAAACAATGTAAGTTATACAGTAAGAGCTGCCTATGAACCTAACAGAGACCACAAGAGCATGATGAATGCATGAATGATGTGATTCATTCACGATGAAATGAAACTTTGGGGGGTCTTGGGAAGGAGGATGGGTATTTTCAATGTAGAAGAGATATGAATAATTATGACCAGAGGACAAGCCATTGTAGATTGATTACAAAAATGGCTGCAATTATTTCTCTCCCACTACATATGCCCTTTTTCAATGAAACTTCCCAGGTTTTCCCATCAAGAGATGGAGTCTATCTTTGTGCTTTTCAAGGTCAGGACTGGCCCTGTGACTTGTTCTGACCAACTGAATGCAAAACTAAAAGTAAGACATTTTGAAGCCTCAGCTTTGAGAAGCTGGGCACACTTCTGCTCTCTTCTGGGAACACAGCTGCCTTGCTATAGACAAGCCCAGAGTAGCCTCTGGATGATAAAAGAGGGGGTCCATTCACCTCATTGCTCCAGTTGACAGCTAGTCAATTGCCAGATGTATAAGTAAAGCCATCCAGACCAATCAGTCACCACCAGCCTACCAGCTAATCACACATACAAGAGTTTACCCAAGATCAGCCAAGCCTGGCCAGATCAACAATCCCAGTCAACTTCCCATCAGCTTTGGAGAAATAATAATTGTTGGGTTTTTTGGCTGATAAATTTTAATATGGTTTGTTACCCAGCAGTAGATAATGGTTACAATTTCCCTCAGAAAATGAAACATTGGAAAACTTTGAATATGACTGTACCAAACCTCAGAAAGAAGGAAAAACTGGAGAATAAGACAGCATTGTGAATAACAGGCAGTGTGAATGCACTTAATTTGTGGACATTGAGAAGTTTAGTGACCATGTAAGGGTATCCATTGCATAGTGAAGTGGGGACAGAAAAAGGAAGAAAGTATATTTGAGCAGAGGAAAACAGCAGAATGCCAAAGATCCTTTGTGATACCTTCTTTTCCACCTTGCTAAGATCAGGTTTGACTCCTGTGGATGAATATTAGAGAACCCAAGTGAAGGATCAGAGCTAAAAACTATATGAATGGATTTATGATAAAATAATCAACAGAGATCCATTGGAAAATTATCCATGTTCTCTGTAAAGTATTAGACAGGTGAAGCGCACAAAGACAATTTAAGGCAGGGTCTCTATTCACAAAGAATTTTTCAATCTACTAAGAAAAAAAGAGAGACGCACATTGGATCTTACCATGAGAGCATAGGCTCTGGTGCAATTCATTCCTAGGTCTGAGCTACACAAGAGAGAATTGAAAGGGACACTAGATTTGATTCATTCAGCCATCATTAATATTTGGATGCTCTATACAAGATCTGTGCTGATGATAGCCCAGCTGATTCATGACAATCTCAAATGAACATCATATAGTGTCTGCTGTATAGGACATGGTTCGAAAAAGGATTATTCTAAACTGTGCTGTCAAAGAGAAGGTTCTTAGATATTTTAATGGAATAGTTACAAAGTTGACAACTTTTTTTTCTAAGTAAGGATTGGACATTACTGCAATGAACCACAGCGCTGAAAAATTATAAAACAGCAGAGATGAAGATAAGTAACTTCAGGGTTGATGGGGGCTTACCATATAAGAAATAGGACTGGAATAAATCAGACTTTTCAAAAGCGGTACTGGAAACCAGAAGATAGTGGAGGAAAGCCTTCTGAGACCTGTGAAAATATTTTTTAAGCCTTTTTAAGTTCTCAGTAGTCAGGGATATTTTAAAGCACGTAAGGACGCAACAAATATGCATCCCTTAATCCTCATAGGAACCTGCTTGAGGATGAAGACCAACAAAAAGAGGGCAAAACTAAGAAAAAAGATGTGAGATGTAGGAAACTGGAATTACAAAATGAATAACCAGCAAACAGAAGTTCTAGCACAGCAACCTAACTGTAGTTTAAACAACAGAAATGCTTTTTTCTCAAAACTCTGGAGACTGAAAGTGTGGCAAAGGATATAATGATGATAGATAGATAAGATACATGCATACTTACATACAGAAAAGGAAAAAGGAAGGAAGGGAGAGAATGAAGGAGGGAAGAAGCTGTATTGTGTAAAATATTTGTGCATCTGGAGAAAATTGTTAATAGGTACATGATAGTTTTATGAAAAATAAGAATAGATAAAAATTATAAAAATTAAAAAACATTTAATATCATAACTCCAACAAAATAGAAAGTTGAAAGTTGTTACTCTTACAACTTTCTAAAAAAGTTGTAAAAGTCCTTACCACTCAATGAACAATATTTGTACCCTTATAATAATTAAACTGTATTTATTGTTGTAATTATCTTTTTCAATTTAGTTTACTTATTTTGTGTATTTGGTGAAGTAACTAAAAAATTATGTACATTGGGAGAATGGATAAGGGCTAGTAGGAGGTGGTGTTATAGCAGAGCTAAAGGTTCCTGTCCTATAGGAGCAAGTCAATATATGTACTGTTTAAAATGTGTAAACCAAGACATGACAACACAAATTATTGCATAGGAACTAGAGAAAATTATTAAGGGAGACACACATGGTGTTGGAGAGGAGGATGTGTGAAACTGGTGTTTACTCTGTTTCTTTATATGCTTCAGTGCTCTTTTATTTTTTAACCCTTGTTTAGAACTTTAAAATATAACGTGTTAATTATTGAATTGTCTCTGATATATGGTTAAATGAAAAAATGAAAGGGGAAAGAATATGGATAATATTTTTCTACTTTAACAAACACACACACATACCACACGTGGGTATGTGTAGAACATCTCTGAGCAGGAGTAAGTAATGGGCTATTTGGGGGAAAGATTCCTGGAATGAAAGGTGGGCAGGAGACTTATCTTTCACTATACACACTTTTATCATGTTTGAATTATTTTTCATAAAATAGATTTTTTCCAATTAAAATATCATTGAATTAAAAATACAAGCTTTTCTTGCTATTTTTAATAAAACTATGGAGATGGGTAATTGTCTGTAGAAATAGAGTTAGTATTTACAACATATGTTAGTACTGTGTATATTCATCTGCTAGGACTGCTGTAACAGAATAGCACAGACTGGGTGGCTTAAAGAACAGAAATATATTTTCTCAAAATTCTGGAGGCTGAAAGTCAAAGATCAGGGAATTGGTGGATTTGGTTTCTCCTAAGGCTTGCTATGGCCATGTCCTCACTGTGTCTTCACACAGCCTCTTTGCTGTGTGCTCATGTCCCCAGTGTTCCTTCCTCTTCTTTTTTTTTTTTAAAGATTTTATTTATTTATTTATTTGTCAGAGAGAGAGGGAGAGAGAGCGAGCGAGCACAGGCAGACAGAGTGGCAGGCAGAGGCAGAGGGAGAAGCAGGCTCCCTGCCAAGCAAGGAGCCTGATATGGGACTCGATCCCAGGACGCTGGGATCATGACCTGAGCCGAAGGCAGCCGCTTAACCAACTGAGCCACCCAGGCGTCCCTCCTTCCTCTTCTTATAGAACACTTGTCGTATTGGATTAGGGCCAACCATATAAGCTTATTTAATGTTATTACTTCATTAATGGCTCTGTCTCCAAATACAATCACATAGAGGGTTAAGGATTCAATATATACATTTTTGTGGGGAATGTTAAGTCAGTCCATAACCCTTGTGTTATATGGATAGTATTATATGAACTAGTTTTGAGGGTGGGCAGATGGGGATTCTTAATGTAGAAGGTAGGAGTTTTAACTCAGCATTCAAAGACCTGTAAGTGCAGCCAGCTTCCTACCTACTAACTGTGTGATATAGGACGCTTTTTAAAAATCTCTTGCCTCCCTTTCTTTCCCCATAAAGTGGGGATAATAACAATTTCAAAAGATTATGTGGAACTTCAATGTGATCATATATATAAAGCAAAGAATAGGGTGTCTCACATTACAAAAAAAAAACTTTATAAATTGTAATAATGAAATTACCATTATGCAATAGAATATGATGTATGTTGTACCTAATTAATACAAAAATATGGCACAAAATTTTTTCACATATTTTATGAATTTGTTATCTAGTCAAAAAAATGGGTTGTTTTTGTTAAGACTCAGTGTTTATAGAAAACCACAATCTCCCGAAGTATACGGTCATTAAAGGGGCAATAGAGCAGTCCTTGCATCCTGGGGCCCACTGCTGAGCATGAAGAGACAGAAACGTGGTGATGGGAGAGAGAGACTGTTGCAATTAAAGGGGGCACCCACTGGTAATACAATAAATCATCCTATAAGAAGATCTAGGTGTTCCCTCAGAATCTCTCATTCCTGAGTCTCATCTGTAAAAATATTGTATCTGACTCTTTTGATAAGTAAATGGTGCCCAAATGCAAAATGCTTTAAATTCTGTAAAATAGAATGCATTTTACGATTCTTAATGCCATCTTAATATGTTCCATTCTAGGTAAAATCCTTTGCTCTTGATATATTTTGGTTCTCTGTACTTCTTTTCTGGCATATTTTCAAAAAAGTCTCTAACTTACCTATTTGTCCTTCATTTATATTTATGCCAAATTTTGTAAGTAGTGGTCATCCAATTTGACTTTGTTCTCTCATTTTATATTATCAATTATACTTTTGTACATGTTATTGTACAACATCAATATGGACAGAAAAGTACATTAAATATCTATGTAAATTTAATAATTACAGAATCAGTACCTACAAACTGCAACATAAGTGAAGAAATAGAACACGTCCAAAATTCCCCATTCTGCATTTTTTAAATCAATGTCTCCTCTCTCCTTCCCTGGACAAAACCACTGTCCTGGCTTTTGTGGTAATTATATCTTTGTTTCTCTTCATATTTTCACTATGTTAACATCCTTAAACAATAAGGTTTGGGGTTTTTTTGGCTTCTGAAATTTATAAAAATAGAAACATACTGTTTCTCTGAGAGACAAACATACATATTTCTTTCTTTTCCCTTTCACTAAAGAATATATCTGTATATATTGTGTAAAAGGGAATGCTATACAATAACAAAAATGAGTAAACTAAAATTACACATAACAATAATCTTATTCTTTAACGTTTTTATTTAAATTCCAGTTAACATACAGTGTAATATAGTTTCAGGTATACAATGTAGTGATTCAACACTTCCGGACAGGTGTTGAATCATCACCAGTGCTCTCCTTAATCCCTATCAACTCTTTCACCCATCCTGCCCTCACCTCCCCTCTGGTAACCATTATTTTATTCTCTATAGTTAATAGTTTGTTTCTTGATTTCCCTCTCTCTCTCTTTGCTTGTTTTGTCTCTTAAATTCCACATATGAGTGAAATCATATGGTATTTGTTTTTTTTTTTTTTTTTACTTATTTCACTTAGCATAATACCCTCTTGTTCCATCCATGTCATTGCAAATGGCAAGATTTCATTCTTCTTATGGCTGAGTAGTATTCCATCCCATCCCATCCCATCCCATTCCATTCCATTCCATTCCATTCTCCATTATCATTCTATCCCATCCCATTACCAGTCTATGAACACTTGGGCTGTTCCCATATCTTGGCTATTGTAAATAATGCTGCTATAAATATGAAGGTGCATGTATCCCTTTGAATTAGTGTTTGTATTCTTTGGGTAAAAACCTAGTAGTGCAATTACTGGATCATAGGATAGTTCTATTTTTAAGTTTTTGAGGAACCTCAACACTGTTTTCCAGAGTGGCTGCACTAGTTTGCATGCTCACTAGCAGTGTGAGAGTGTTGCCCTTTCTCCACAGCCTTGCCAATACCTGTTGTTTCTTGTTGTTGATTTTAGCCATTCTCAAAGGTGTGAGATGATATCTCATTGTAGTTTTGATTTGTATTTTTCTCTGTCAGTGGCACTGAGTATCTTTTCATGTGTCTGTTAGGAAAATAACTATTCATGTCTTCTGCCCATTTTTTAATTGAGTTATTTGCTTTATAGGTGTTGAGTTTTATAAGTTCGTTACACATTTTGGATAAAAACCCTTTATCAGATATGTCATTTGCAAATATCTTCTCCCACTCTGTAGGTTGCCTTTTAGTTTTATTGATTGTTTCCTTCATTGTGCAGAAGCTTTTTATTTTGATGTAGTCCCAGTAGTTTTTTTTTGCCTTTATTTCCCTTGCCTTGGGAGACATATATAGAAAGAAGTTGCTATGGCCAATGTCAGAGTGGTTATTGCCTATATTCTCCTTTAGGATTTTGATAGTTTCGGGTCTCACATTTAGATCTTTAATCCATTTTGAATTTACTTTTGTGTATGGGGTAAGAAAATGGCCCCATTTCAGTATTTTGCATGTTGCTTTCCAGTTATCCCAGGATTCTTTTTCCCATTGAGTATTCTTTCCTGTTCTGTCGAAGATTAATTGACCATATAGCCGTGGGTTCATTTCCGGGCTTTCTGTTTCACTGATTTTTGTGTCTATTTTTGTGCCAGTACCATACTATTTTGATTGTTACAGCTTTGTAACGTAACTTGAAGTCTGGAATTATGTTGCCACCAGCTTTGCTTTGTTTTTTCAGGGCATAACAATAATTTTAAATGATTGAAAAAATACAGAAGTATGTAGATTAAAACACACAATATTCCTTTTGCCTAATCCCAGTTGCATTCTTCTTCCTCATGATAGCCACCATAAAATGTGTCTCCTACCAGTCTTTTACCTACTTATTTGCATATATGCACACATATGCATATATCTTTCTTTTTAAAATAAGAGGGACCATACTCCATATATTATGTGACTTCTTTTAAATCTTGGGGATCTTGCCCATCAAGGATGTATAAGTCTTATTTATGTTGCTTGATAGTTTTTCCATGGTGACTGAGAGCAGAACTGTACCATAACTGTTAATCCTTTATCAATAAACACATACATTGCTTCTATTTTATTTCTGTAACAAAAATACTGCATGTTTGTAGATATGTCTTTGGGCATGTATATAAATATATATAATCTAAATTACTAGAATCAGAAATTATTAGAAATTATTATTAGAATTCTTAGAATTCTTAGAAAAAAATTATTAGAAATTATTAGAAAATTAGAATTATTTAGAAATTCTAAAATTAGAATTATTAGAAAAAAGAATTAGAAATTATTAGAATTATAAGAAATTATTAGAAAATTTCTAATTTTCTAGTAATTATTTATTAGAATTATTAGAAAAGAATTATTAGAAAAAAAACTTACAAGTACTTAAGATTTGCTACTTTAATGCCAAAAGCTGGTGCCAAATACCCATAAAAAGTCTCTAACATTGTTCTTTCCAAAAATAGTGAGTATAGTCACTTGATTTTTGATAACATGAAGTAGTATGTACTTCAAAATCCACTATAAATGTCTGTATTCAAGCAAGCAAAGAATCAGAAATATATGATACCATTCCTTTGCTATGATCACCTCAGAATCAGAAATATATGATACCATTCCTTTGCTATGATCACCCCTCTGCTTCCATCAGACACCAACACAAGTCATTCATGTTGCTTTATAATCACACATTTTATGTTTTATATTTATGTACAAATTATGTTGCAAGGCTAGATTAGAAAACAGAATTCCATTTAAGAATTACCTTTTGAGGGACACCTGGGTGGCTCTGTCAGTTAAGCGTCTGCTTTTGGCTCAGGTCATGATCCCAGGGTCCTAGGATGGACTCCTGCATCAGGCTTCTTGCTTAGGGGAGCCTACTTCCCCTTCTGCCTACTGCACCCCCTACTTGTGCTCACTCAGTCTCTCTCTCTCTCTCTCTCTGACAAATAAATAAAATCTTTAAAAAAAAGAATTACCTTTGATATGCGTTTGTGAATGAAAACGAATAAATGAATGGGTGAGCCCCAAATACTGCTAGGTACTGTGAAATTATAAGAAGCTACGCAAAAGTTCTTGTTCTCAGTATTGTCATTTATACAATGAACTATTTGGATAAGAATTGATGTCAAAAGTCTCTTCCAATGGATGGATTCCTTGCTGGAGAGTTTAGTTGTGTGATGATTAATTTTATGTGTGCAGTTGGGTAAGCCACAATACCTAGATATAATCAAACATAGTCCGATTTTTCTACGGAGGTATTTTTAATAGGAAAATTACATGAAATCAGTAGTCTTTGAGTAAAGCAAATTACTGTCCGTAATATGGGTTGGTCCCTTCCAATCAGCCAAAGGCCTAGAGAGAAAATAGACTGAGATCCCCCGAGGAAGAAGAAACTTTGCCTCCAGTCTGCCTTTGGATTTGAGTTGCAAGGATCTCTAGTCTATCTGCGCAGCTGTGTGAACCAGTCCTTAAAAGAAATCTCTTACTCTCTCTCTCCATCTAACACAGACACACATACATACATACATCCTATTAGTTCTTTTTCTCCAGAGAATCTTAATACAATATGCAAAGTGAGAAGAGCAAAATACTAGGCAGGACTGATGAATGGTCTGAACTATAGCAGGTCAGCAAGGTGAGGTATCAGGTTAGGATTGAGTGATCAGAGAAATAAGCCCTAGAAATATGGAGTCCATGATATATATTTGAGTTGTCAAGGCTGTGGCCCACAGGATCCATTTTGATTTTGATATTAACCTCATATGTAGTGATCAGATTTTTTTATTTCATGTGGTTACATAAGAGAGTTTTCATCATGTAAACTAATAAATATTCTCTTCAAGTCTTAAGACTGCCATCACAGTCTGTGTGACATACAAATTATTTTTCCTAGAATATTTCCAAAATGCTTATGATCCCAATTAGATAAACTGCCTGAAGCGAAGAACCACATTTACCCTTTTTTTCTTCTTTATTTTCCTCATGTTTTCCACATAAGCTGGCTGCACACAGTAGGAGCTTAATAAATACACACCTTAAATTCTTCTTGAGGAAATATTGGTATTGATATTCTATCTTCCTAGAATGCATAAGGTTAGGGGACTAATCTCTAAGTCTGATGCCATAGGTGTCGTGCTCCAATCTAAGTGGTGTCTCTGGCAAGTGCTCAGCTCCAATGTGTTGCTAAGGCCGGCAGTAAACAGTAGTGACCCCTTCTCAGCAACCTCACAGGGTTATAGACAATTCAAAAGTATGTAATCAAAAACCAAAAACATACTTTGTCTTCACAAAAGGTGAACATGGTTGATGTTCTCCCAGTAGGAACATGCTCTCTTATGTGGTGAGTTTCAAATATATATAATTGAAATATAATAAAAATTTCTCTAGTGGTTTGGCTTTATTTACACAATATGAAAAATGACAATAGATGGAGGCCTGACATAGGTGAATGTGGGTAGATACACATACCCTCATTGAGGTAAAAATCACAACACGATCTAACACAAAACAAAGGAGACAGTGGAATTACCACACATAGTCATGTTGAAGATGGGTATTTTAATCTAATAATTAGTTTCACCATGAATCAAATACTTTTTAGTAGCTTGAAAAGAAATGGCATTTAGCTTAATTCTGATGAGGATAAAGCTTTGCTTCATTTGACCAAAGGTGTTTAAGATTTGAACAATAATGTGTAACATAGAAAGTCTTTAATGGCAACCTTTTCCATTCTAACTAGTGCATAATATTGGTTTTGCAATCATTTAGTAATTATATAAGGAGGACATATTTATTACGAATTATTGATTTTATAATTACTGCTGCTGGTATTCACATTATTACACAATGAAAATCTTTTAATATACAATGCTCTTCACCCTCAGCTGGCGAAAAGATAGTGCAATGCAATTTAGAGAGTAGCCAAGAGTAGATTTTTATCGGTACTTTTTTTTTTCCCCCAACCAGCTAAATGGTTTGCTTTCTGAAAAATATTGCTAATGGCACTTAAGCAGAGAGGAATGTCCAATTTCAAGGTCATTCCTGGCAGTTGATTACAGTCACCCAATGAGCACAAGGTTCCTATTTAACTGTTAAGTTATTTTTGCTGCACTCATTGCTGGGAATTAAAAGTTATGGCTGTAAATTTGCTGCCAGCTAAATAGACATCAAAGGCCACAATCATACACTGGATCATGACACATGAAGATATATCTCTTATGAAATTGATTTTTCTCCATGTGCAAGGCAGCTTTGCATTACTCTCCTCGTGGAGTTTAACACAGGAAATGTCTAGGCAGGCCAAGTGTAATTGTCAGCATAGTTTATATTCTGGGCTGAGAACTCCTTTTATTATTTTTTTTCCCCTCTGTGAAGATGTGCAAAAAAGGTTGTCTAAGCATATATTTTGATTTCACTTGCCAACAGATTGTGAATAGCTGATTTAAGGTCACTGTCACCCCCAAATGGGAAAAGATTAGGTTTCTGAGGACCAGAAATATTAAAAAGTCTGCCCAAACAATATTTGCTGCTCACCAGAATTCAAAATTGCTGATTTTCACCCCAGAAACATCCTGTAGAGTTTTATAAAGGCTGTAGGTCTATTATGCTGTTTTAATCCATCAGATTTTCACTATCCTGAGGATAAGAGCATCAAATAGAATTACATGGGCTTGATTAGTGTTTTTCTCTCTTCTGGATATTATGTTGCTATTACAGAGGGATCCATTTTTTTTTTTTTACAAAGAATGTAAGTTGTGTCTAAATAAGATACCTGAAAAATCAAATCATATTTTAAATGTAATGCAGGTGGAGGTGCTATTTCTAGACTCCTACATGGGATAGCTTTATAGTCCTGAGCACTGTGCATTTCAGTGCTGTGATTGGAAACTCATCAGTAGAGCCAACCATTGGAGACAGGAGACTGGCTGACCCCAGATCCTTTCTTTTCATCTGCAAAGAGAGCCTCATTCCTATATTTCAATTCCAAACTCAACAGCCTGACTTATAAAGCCTTTGAAAATTTTATCCCAACTTTATTTTTCTGATTGATCTCTCACTACAGTCCTCCTCCTCACACTGAGCAGACTTAGCTGCTCATTTCCCAGAATTAGAGGATACTCATTTTGAATATTCATTTGCTGTTGACCCTTCAGATAGCAGTTTGGGACCCATGTCTTTCATGCATTTCTCTTCCTCCCTTTTTAGTCTATACCACTCAAAATTTAATCATGTTCTAATTCTCTTACTGTCTCTGCTTTGTGTGTAGATTTGCAATGTTTCTCCAACCAGAGGAGTTTGGGTTTGTTTTGTTTTGTTTTTAAGGATGAGGAAAGGACCTGCTTCTTTGTGAACAAACACACAGCTTGGACCACAACAGTATTCACTAAGTACTTTTTAAATTAAATATAATGGAATTGAATTCTGGGAAATGGGATTTCAGCTATAAATAACAGTAAGGAAGAACAGTCCATGAGGAGCCCTACCACAGCATAACTGTTCTTTAATTTGCTGTAATGAAGACTGCCTTTTATTAGCTGTACTTTGGTAACTGACCTAAGGCCTACATAAAAGACAACCTCCTTCCCGACTTAGGGTAAGATTTATTGATTATTTAAGATTATTAAGATTATTTAAGATACTTAGCTTAAGATTTATGAAATATGCAAAGTACTGAGCTAGGTGGTAGATATTATTTATTTTAGTAAAATCTTAAGTAATTTTATGAGGTATTTATTATAATCCCCATTTTACACACACACACACACACATACACACACACAATGAGATTCAGAGAAATTAAATAACATAACCAAGGTCATAAAACCAGCAAAAAAGCCAGAAAAGATTTGAATCCTGACCTTAAGGTCTGTATTTGATTCTGTATTATCTTCCCTGATATCCCATTAATACACATAAGGGGCTTTATAAATGTTAAGTGAATAAATATAGCATGAGAAAGTTTTCAGGAGGGAATGTGAGATCATTTTGTCCTTGTTAATGGCATCTTCATCATCCTCGCTCCTTCAGTTGATGTCTTTACTTGCTTGCACCCATACAAATGTGAAGAATTTTTCAGAAACCAGCTCCAGTCTCACCTCCAAAATCAAGCCTTTTATGTTTAACTTCAGGCAATATTAATTTCATTGTTTATTCATCACAAAATATTTTTACATTTATATTTCTAAAAGATTTGTTTCTGAGTGGTTTTCCTAGTTACATCATAATTAAACTTAGGTTTATTTTCGGTTAGAGATGGACAAACTTGATGCCAAAGGACCCAAATGATTAGCCAAAGGTCACCTCTAATAAGTGAGCCTTGGAACTTGATGATTACTGGTTCTAGCCAAATTCAACCTTCTTTACCTTATATAGATTCACAGTTGGAATCAAACCCTCTTAGGCCATGTACAACACACATGCATACACATCACTTTTTTTTTTTTTAAGATTTTATTTATTTATTTGACAGACAGAGATCACACAAGTAGGCAGAGAGGCAGGCAGAGAGGGGAGGGGAGAAGCAGGCTCCCTGCCAAGCAGAGAGCCCGATGCGGGACTCGATCCCAGGACCCTGGGATCATGACCCGAGCAGAAGGCAGTGGCTTAACCCACTGAGCCACCCAGGCGTCCCACATACACATCACTTTTAAAGTAAACTCAGCCATCTAATAATCAGAAATCCATCCCGTTCAGTCATGATTCTAAGAAGACCAAGGAGGACTGGGATAAATTTGTGTTGCACTCAGTTTGACTATGCAGCTTTTTAAATTTGCCCTATAAGCCTGTTTCCTCATAGTATCATTTAGTTACTTGAAGTAGAATCAATGTCATGAAACATCCTTCTTTCTTTTTTGAACAATACAGAACTCAATACATTACCAGGAATGTAAGAGGTTTTCAGGAGATATTAATTGTTCAAGTGAGGCACCTGCCAACATTCTCATCATGGTTCCCATCAATGGATGTATGTGAAGACTTGAACAAAGGCATCTCCTGTACCACAGTGTCAATGAAGCTAGCTAGTGTAACATGTCTCCTAAGATAGAAGAAATGCGAGTCGCCTTTCTTAAATTTCCAAAATGTTTAGACATCAAAAGTAGCTGGGGATACTGTTAAAATCTGGGTTGTCTTGATCCCACCTCCTACTAATTTAAGCAGATTCATATGGACAGATAAAATAGGGAATGGGGATTTTCCTTCCAGAGTCCTCAGTAGTGGTAGTTTTCCTCAGCTCCAACAAAAACTAAGAATGTCCAGAGAGAAAGCATTTGATATCCATCCTAATTCCCCTGTATCTTATGATTCTATTTCTCTGGTAGAGAAAAGAGTTTAGCACTTATCATTTCTCCCCAACTAGAGAGAAAAACCTAGATTAACTAAAATGCCTTAGTATACTCTGGAATGTGGGTATTTTCTCTCCCTCTCTTCTTAGTCCCATGTTTCAACGAATTAGTCCATTTGCTCCATATTTACTTGGAATCTTCACTAGGTCAGGTGCTCTTCACATATAGGGGTATGGCAATGAATAGGATAACTATAGCCAGAATTTTAGGGTGTTTAAATTCTGCTGGAGAATATGGACACAAAAGTAAAAAAAAAAAAAGCACATGAAACAAATTTTAAAATTGTTTAAAGAAAAAGGTAATTCTTGTGAAGATAGGAACCCAGGGTGATTGCAGAGGAGAGTAGCTGGAATAAACAGAGTTCTTTTAATGACCCTTCTGAGTAAGTGGCATGAAAGAGGCAGATATAAAATGCCTGGGACTGCACGATTCCAGGCAGAGAGCAGCAGGCATGAAAGGCCAAAGATAGAAACAAGTTCTGTGTTGCACATTAAAAAAAAAAAAAAAAGAAGAATGAAAGTCTACTATACTAAAGAAGGGGGGAAAGGAAATAATAGTTTGAAAAAGGGTAGGCATGACCATATAGATTAAGGTCTTGTGATGGTTTGAGTAGGGATTCAAGTTGAAGTATAATTGGAAGCCATTGGATGGTTTTAAAGAAAGAAATGATATCTCATTTACCAGTTGAATGCATACAAAGTTCTATGTTCTGGTGGATAAGTGTAGAGACTACAATGATGGAGCAGTTGGTAGATTTTATAATCCTCTTCTGCTTTAGGATTCTGACACAAAAATGAAAGTGGAGAAGAAATTTCAGTAACATATGTTCACCTCATAGAAATATTTTGAAGAATATAGATGTGTGTACATTGACATACATATGTATATGTATAATTAAGTGCACAATACGTACTTAAATATTTCAGGAAGATATTCACACGCTTATAAAGTTACCAGGTAAAATACATAACCAGTTGGAATCTTGTAAATATTTCTCATGAAGCCATTTTGCTTGGATTTATGACATAGTGGAACATAGATGGCTTTCTTTCATTTACACAGTTTCTAGAGCAGCTTATTACCACTGTATTTTCCAAAATAGATTTTTATTTTCCCATCTTGTAAAAATGTGATTGTTATTTATGTACCTTTCATTTGTCTCCAGATGTTCAGTTTAGTGACACTCAATCAAACTAATGAATTATGAAATGAAACTAATAGTAACTCAACTTTCCCAAATCACTGGGACAGAAAGCAAGACAATTCATTGTGGAATCCCAGGATGGTGGAAGTTTTCCACACATAGCTTGCCCCAGTGTCAATACCTTCAGGTTTGAGAGCTTGTTTGTCTTCTGTAGCTTCACATAATCTGGTCAAGTCAGAGTTTTGAACAATTTCCACTCGAGTCTGACATCTCTTCTTGGAAAGTGAGGGACTTTGATGAGAGTTACTATAGAGATGGGGCATCGCTATTTACTAAAAATTGGCACATATGACCGTTTTTGAAGTCTGCTGACATTTTGATCAACCCACTCCCAAAACAGGTATTACTGAAACTCTTTTCTGGGGCACAGAGACATGTTAGATATCACCTAATCAGTTTCTCCTCCCCAGATGATTCTGTATATTGAACTAGCCCATTCAGTATATGTCTACAATTTACAAAGCTTTTCTGAAAAAAATGCACCCCTACTTCTCTTTGAAAATTCTTCCCACCTTGTTAACTAGGTCTATCAGAATTCTTTCTTTCCATGATGATGTGGTGAAAGGAATGGTAAATTAGGAAGTAGCCATTTTTAGTTTTTGCCAAGGTGACAGAAGTGTGTTTTCTTGGGCAAGTCCCTTGACCTCCCAAGGGCAGTTTCTTCATCTGATGAATAAGGGGGTTGGATTAATTGATTTCCAAGGTATGGTCTACCTCCAGATATTGTTCTTTTTGCCCTGGTTGTTTGATTTTTTTTTTTTTTGGTCTATTTGTTCCCATATACATATTGAAAGCCAGAGAATAGGGTCTTCCTACTACTATTTAGCACAGTCTTTGACATATATGAATATTCAAATAGATGTTCCACTCTATATTTTATTTTCCTTTGAGCCAAAGTAACTCTGTTTACTTTCATTAAGCTTCACAATTTCAACAAACATTTTATCACCAAAGTAGGAATAACAGGCTAGGCAGACAATTATGTGGAATCATCCTTCCTTCCTGCTATTATGATGAATACTTCCATCTCTTGCCAACCCACAGAGCTTCAGAAGGCATCATGAGAACTGGCAATTCTAGTCAGTGGTTTGCTTTTTATTGCTTTTTACATTTTATTTGTTTATGTTTTGTAAAGTATCCCCATGCTCTTTAGCTTTCACACTAACTCATAGTTTGCCAAGCCAGAGTCCACATGCAGTGTTAAGGGACTATTTAACACTATTTTGGACAAATTCACACTATCATCCTCAAAATGCAGGGGGTAATGCAAGATTAAATGTAGGAGCACAACTTTTGATTGTCTGTGTGACACGATTTAGTAAAATAGCAGATCATTCAGAAATCATTCATATTTGGCCTTGAGATGTATTAGAGGATGCATCTTTGATCTCCCTTTCTAATTATGTTTTGCTTTGGTCTAATGTTAAAGAAATAATTTGCATTCCCAAAGCACATACTATATAACAACAGAGGAAGGGGACTTAGAAAAAAAGCAAGGGAGAGAGAACCAGGATAAGCTTTTCAAATGCCATGGAGAATTCATAAAGTAAATTTGTATGTAAATAATCCAGATTTCATTAAATTTACCCTTTGTTCTGTAGGCCAACTTCTCTTTCTTAAAATTCTTTCCATTCCTCTCCTTCTCAAAACCAAAGTCACTGAAGATCAACAAATAAACATGAATTTGTGAGTACCTTCAGAATGATTGAAAATGCATGTTGAGAAAACACGTCTCTTGCCATTCAGAGGCTTCCAATCAATGCTGACTAAAACATATGTAATGTAGAAAGTAAGAGATGACAGCACATAAAAATATATAATTGTTCAATTGGCGTGGTGCAGGGCATCCTCACTATAAGACATTAAAGGAAAAGATCAGTAAGAGCTGCTATGTTGAGAGATAGCATCACAGGGGTATTTAAAATGGGGTTTAAAGTCTGAGCAGGATTTGAATAAACAGAAAGAAAGAAAAGAGAGGTATGTTCCAGGTTCCACTGTCCAGAAGAAGAATGATTTGGAAATACATTATGTATTATAAATCCATCATATTCCATTATATTGGGCAGAAGCTGGGCACACTTAATTTTTTTTTTTACCCAGAAATTTCAATCGAAGAATCTGAGTCAAGATGTTATCTAGAAAATTTGAAATGAAAGGGGGGTAAATTCCCCTAGACAACAGTATACGTCAGTTGTTGAAATTCACAGTCTTGTTCCAGTTGAGCACAGTAGCTGGATTTAAAAGACTTCTCAAGTCAAACAATATTTGAAGTGTTGCACTAAGATAGGGGCAATCAAATCCCATGCTTTAGGGCATCAGGATTCTGCTGTTGGCCCCTCTTGAGGATTTTTAGCCAGTCTCACTATCACATAATGTCAAGGAAAAGCTGTGCTCAAGATCAGGTTACTGGTGTCCTATGTGAATGTAGCCTTAGACAAAAAATAATTTTGTACGGACTTTGACACATTCCCACTTTTCTGCACCTCAACATTTAGAGAATTCCCCAAAACCTCTGCTTGCTCAAAATCTCACCATTGAGACCACTGGAAAAGTGATACCAGTATTGAGAACATCATTGCTTTTCAGGAAACATGATTGTAAAAATTATATCTCATATATGTCAACAACTATAGATGCAAATTCTGTGAGATACTTGCTTTTATAGATGCCTAGAAGTAGGGACAGAGAACAAGGACAAGGAGGAGACTGGAGAGGGCTGGAAAAGTAAATAAAATCTTTTTAATATCATATTTCTCTATCTTTAAAGAATTATAGAGTATTTGCACAAATACACTATATTTGTGGTATACTTGAAAATGCACTCTATACTGCACAAAAAAACCACATGAAAATAAAAAGATAAAATAGCAATAAGTTGAGGTAAGTCTGAAATGAGACAATGTGGTATGAAAGAAACTATAGGTCAATGCCAAAATACATGGAAAAGACAGAGTGACAAGGAAAGAGGAATTTATTTTGAATGGCATTATTTAGTGACAGATTGGGGAGCAAAAAAAGAAGGCCTTTGTATGCCAGGGTGGGGACCAGGGAAGTATGTGTGAGTCTACAATTTTTCTTTGAGGTGAATATTTTTATTCTCACTTTACAAGTGAGGAAGTTAAGGTTTAAGGGGATTAATCAGTTTGTTCAAGACTACAGATTTACATGATTGGTAGAGCCAAGATGAAACTTTGGGTGTATATAACCCCAAAGTCTTTGCTTTTCCTTACTCATGAGCATGGCATGAACAGATCTTAAAAACGAGAACTATTGCCAGGGATGATTTTTTTTTTTTTACTTGATCGACAGAGAGCACAAGTAGGCAGAGAGGCAGGCAGAGAGAGAGGAGGAAGCAGGCTCCTTGCCGAGCAGAGAGCCCGATGTGGGGCTCAATCCCAGGACCCTGAGATCATGACCTGAGCCGAAGGCAGAGGCTTAACCCACTGAGCCACCCAGGTGCCCCCAGAGATGACTTTTGAAGAAAATTAAGGCTTGAGATGATTCCAATTAGATCTTATGCCCTGAAGACAAAAGAGATAAGAAAGAGAGTGAATGAGATAGACACAGAGAGAAATAACATAGAATCAGAGGAAGACAATGAGACCTGTTGTCAACGAGGTAAAATGGTTTCCATTCTTTGAAAATCTTAATATGTCTTAGAGGCTCATCAACACAAACATGAGCCAATAGGTTATGTTAATTCTATACAATTTTTTTGGTAAAAATTCTCAACCAGAAGAGATCTTAATCATTTCTCATGCTGAGTATGGTTGGCTGCTGCATGTCTCAGATGGGCCTAATATCATTTGCTTATATGCGTAGTTCCCACTCACATGGAAGTCTTAAAATGTCCCAATGCCATGTGACATAATAGTTTCTAAAGATTCCCAAATGATTCTGATTTGCAACAACATTTGGGACCTGGTGGTATACTTGAAAATGCACTTAATTTCCCTTTGTCCTAACTTCATCTTCATTTTATGTTATCCTAAAAGAGGTGGATATCAGGTAAAGACACTAGAGCTTCACTTTCAAAGTCTTTGTATTAAAAAACCAGCTCTACCACTTCTTTGAGCATGTTTAATGTTTCCAAATATTTGTTTGCTCACCCATAAATAAATAGCATCCACTTCCTAAGGCTGTCCAGCATTAAATGAGTTGATGGATGGATAGGATTTGGCACGATACTGCTTTATAGTGCTCAGATGACATTGGCCCTTTTTTTTCTTGACTGTATTCCACACAGTTTCATGATGAAATTGAGTCTGAAAATTTGTCCCAGGTTCTAGAGCTAGTTAAAAAGCACAGCAAAACCTGGAAGCTTTCTAGCATCCCTCTTTCAAGCATTGATTTCATTATAAAATTTTAAAGATAGTTGGGAGGAAACCATAACAAGAGTGAAAGCTAATTTCGAGGAATAAATAACTTGGTCTATGGTTTTCCATTCTCCTACCTGAAAGTCTCCAAAGTTGCTCTGAATCAGACTTCTTTCCTTAACATGCCCCTGCCTCATCATACTATACATTCTTGTCTCTGATTTCTCACCCTTTCATACCCAGTCTGACTTCTGTCTTGAAGCCTCTACCTACCAGACTGTTTGTTCCTTATCTTTGTCTTCTCACCCAGGGTGTTCCTTCAGATCTAGTTCCCTCCTATCAGAATATAACTCATCCTTTAAGGACCAAATTAAAAACTGTCTGGTCCGCAAAATATTTATATCATCTGCTTCTTACCCTTCATGATATAATAAAAAGGACCACAGTCTTAATGTTAAAAGTTCTCTAGGTGTTCACTGGATTGAGACAGATAAATTTTAACTGGGACTATTTTGAGGATTTCTAAAATCAAAGAGAAATGCTTTGCAGAGCTCCAGAAGGTCAATCAGATTGGGGCAGACCGTTACGATTAAGCAGAACGAAACAGCACAAATTACATTTCGTTTACAAGTATTTCTGTGGTTTATTTCTATATGTGAAATGTAAAATAGCAACCATTTAGATAATTCAAGCCTAGTAAGTGCTGAGCGTTATATCAATTTTCTAGCTACTTTGGAGAAAATGGTTATTTCTTCTTTAATTATTCAGTTGATTATGTCAATTCTACAATTCATTTAACCAGTGTAGACTCAGTCTCAAAGTTTTAATCCAGAGCCTGTCACTCACTTCCTCAATGACCTTGGGCAAGTCACTTAATTTCTCCACATCTCAATTTCTTTGTCTGTAAAATTGGGATAATAATCTTGACCTCGCAGAGAGGTTGCATGAATTAACTGATTAATGATTATAAAGCAATTTGAAAATACAGAACACTATATAAATGCTAAGTATTGTTATTAAGCAAATCAATTCAGAAAATCAAGATAATGACATTTCTTTTCAATCTAGTTCTTTAAGTGCTTAACGCCTTTGCATCTAAGCTCCGTGTTGTAAAAAAGCAGTTTAAATATTTATAACTTGAATTTTTCTAGTTTAACCAGTTCCTACTGCATGCTACAAGAGAAAAAGAAAAAAATTCTTTTGATCTGGGAACTTGAACATCTCACTCACTTTGACTTTTTGTTTATATCTGCTTTAATTCAGAAAAAATGTCTATCAATCAAGTATGTACATATGTACGTTTCTATCTATCCATTAACTAGAATCCTGGAATTTCAGAGTTGAAGTGCACATTAAAGGCTGTATTCCAGTCTCCCTGTTTTATTGGTTTGAAGAAAATATTCAGAGAGCCAGGAAATTATTTGTTCAAGTTTACATAGGCAACTTGTGCCTGAGCTGATTTCTATCCTGAGTCCCTGATTGCCCAGCCTTCAGGTGCAGAGTAGATATTAAAACAGGAAAAACATGAGCTCTATCTTCAGGGATCTTACTTGCCAAGACTTTTGAAACTGATAGCCTGAAAAATTATGATTAATTAATGTGAACTTTAAAAACAACATGAAAGAAATTTACCAATTCCTGATTTATCAACTTTGGAGTTTGTTCATGCAGTTTGCAAGGAACATTTCTGTTAGGATTGATCATTATGCAGCTTCCAACTTTTATCACCTTTACATTCACTTAATTGAGTCACTTTTCCTTAAAATCAGGTGAAATCAATAATTAGGTTCCAGATTATATATAGAAATATACATTTTAATTAAAGATATAACATTTAGTACATATTTTCAATTAGAATATTCTAGTTTTATGTCTAGCTCAGTCTATAGCTAAATAGCCTTACCCAGACACTGTCTAATTAGAACATGGTTCCCTAATCTATTATATAAAGGGTCAGGGTAAAATCCTGCTAAAATCTCTCCCTGCTAAAGTTCCAAGTTCTGTGGTGTCTGAGATGAGCACTGAGAATTCCTCAGGTAGATATTGGATTCTGAATAGGTCATAGACAATAAATCTGATTGTAAAACCAGTCACACTTTAAACCAAATGCTCATTTGAGGTTTCCTATCTTCAACGAATACATTTTCAGGATGTTAATGCTGAAAGGAATATTAGAAATCATTTAGTCTGATTCCCTCATTTTATGTTGAGAAAACTGAACTCTTGAAATATTAAGTAAATAGTCCAAGGTCACAAAGTCAATCAGTGAGGAAGCCAGGTATAAAACTCAGGTTTTTGTGAATCTTAGTGGAATGTACTTTCTTCTAAATCATTAATTAAGATGACATTGGGGTAAATGATACTTTTCCTTTAAGGTTAGGACTTTCACAAACCAAAGGAACAGTTAAATCTTTAAATATCGCTTCTCCTGGTTGTTCTCTTTTCACTTTTCACAGTGGGTTCTTCAGAAGACATGGCTTTTAAAAGAGGTAATTTCTTTCAAAATAACAAGACTCATATATCACAATGTCTAAAATAACATCATGAATACCCACCTTTCCCTCTGATGGACTGTCTGTAATAGATTTCATGTATTTTTTATGGATGGGTTTGGAGAAATCTGTTATTTGCTTCCTGTAGAATGCTTGGATTGAGCAGTGGAGACCACAGCTTCAGAGCAATACTACAGATCAAGACCTATTTAGGAAGGGATCTAGTGCCATTCATAGAGTAACACTGGCTAGCCAAAATAAATGTTGCCAATTTGACATCCTCTGTTGAGCAGTTTAAAGTACATCTCGGGACGCCTGGGTGGCTCAGTTGGTTGAGCGGCTGCCTTCGGCTCAGGTCATGATCCCAGCGTCTGGGGATCGAGTCCCACATCGGGCTCCTTGCTCAGCGGGGAGCCTGCTTCTCCCTCTGCCTCTGCCTGCCACTCTGTCTGCCTGTGCTCGCTCCTGTGCTCTCTATCTGACAAATAAATAAATAAAATCTTTAAAGTACATCTCACCATCAAAAGAAATCCTCATATGTCATTTGAGAGCTTTTGAACCAGTCCTTATCACAACTGGGAGGGTTTATGAATGTCTGGGGATCTGCAGAATCTAACATGTAAAGCTTACACCACTGTCCTGAAATAAGGAGGGGAGAACCTCAACACAAACCTCCTCTTCACAAAAGTCATAAAGGTTTGTGAGCAGGAATGTGGAGACACCATGCAGATTGAGGTTTATGGATCTGCATTGACACTAGGCTTGGCTTTGCTGGATGTAATGCCTGGTGTTCCCATGTGGAGCTTGTGAGCCTGGTCAATAATGCTACTACAAATGGCTGATCCTCTAAAACTTTGCATTTACCTTCCTAAAAATTGGATCAAGGGGAACAAATACCTGACCATTGATTCCACAAATTAACAACTCATAGCTTGGAATGCTGTGTTCACCATCCCTGAGGTCACTCTTAAGATAGATCATCCCACTAACAATCTCCATTTCAATCTCTCATGGGAAGATCAAACTTGAAATATCTCAGCTCACCTTCTTCTCTTTCAAGTTGTTGTCAATTCAGTAAAAGACTCCTCATAACCATTGTTACCCACATATAAATTCCCATGCAAATGTGTTGTGTAGGTTCTAGGGAATAGACAAACTCTATACTTTCAGATGCTAGAAATCTCATCATGTGAACATCATTCCTGTTAAAAATTAAATGTCTCTGAAGGCAGCAAGCAATTTATCTGCCATTTACAAATTAGAATGGATGAATTTATTTGAAATGTCATAGCACAGATTTAATGAGAGAGCCAAGGAGGAAAAAGTAGGCAGATGACATCATAGAGGATACATGTGTGTATGTGTGTGTGTGTTATGTTTATGTTTTGGGACACAGTGAGAAATCAAGAGAAGATTCCAACAGTGAAAATTATCTATAATCCTTCTTCCCCCCAGAGACCCTATACTTCCTGTCTTGGAAGAGCAATCTACCAGATCAGTAATCCTCAGTCTGCTCTGTGCCAAAAATACAGAAACCTGAGCTCAATCCCCCAAATTCTGATTCTGTGGAATTGGAATCATTCCTGACATTGACATTTTTAACTCCAGATAACTGTTGTACATCAAGGGTTGAGAACCTGTGCCCCAGACCCTCTATAACTCTGTGTCCATCATCAGCTTCTGGCTTCATCCAACCTCTCTGTCTAACCATACTTTCACGTACTGATGTGAAAAAAGTGTCCCTCTAAAGTCATTTCCCTCTCATGGTGTAATGAAGCGCTGATCTCCACTGTGTTTCACAATTTACGGCAAGCGATTAAACATGAATGTTTTCCACCAGCTTCCCAGGACCTCCATCTGAAAAGATGCACTTGAGCACTGAGCACCCAGGATTGCAATGTTCCTCTCCACAATAACACCTGAGAGCAGTAAAACTAATTTAGTGGTCTACAGCCATTTTGGGGTTAGGGTCTTTTTGAGAATCTACTGAGTGCCATCCCACACTTAAACATTCCCACACATATTTATCTTTCAATGGACTCCCAGTCCCAGAAAGACCATGTATATATCCCTCAGGGTCTCAGAACCTTGTGTTCAGAATGTCTAAAATGATCCCTTTTAAGGATTACTGTTTCTAATCAGATAAAACTCTACAGAACAATGATTAAAACCGTGGGCTCTGCATTTGAGCATGGGCTTTGAAACCTAGTCTGTACTCCTCACTGGTGTGGCATTGGGCAAGTTATGTAATCTTCATGAGATTTTTTCATCTTTTAATTAAGGGTAGTAATGCCCATCTCTGAAGGTTTTAGTGTAGCTTATATGAAATCACGTATATAAGCTATTTAACACAGCACCTGGTCAAAGCAAAAGCTCAGCAAATAGAAGTTATAGTGATGGTAGTAGATAATAAAAATAATTTCTAAGAATCATGAATAAGTTCAGAATAGATATAACTTTGACAGAATGCAGAATTGCTGGTAACATACATGGGCAACAAAGACATTTTTTTCCCTTTTCCTTTGCATTTGTCTGTTTGTAGCTACGTGTCAAGTATGTAAATATTAGGAAACTGGTGTGAAGAAAGAAATACATAAAAACCAACTTTGATAAATTAAACAGAGAAATGGGGTGGTCAGCTGAACAGTGAGAGCTTGAAAAAAAAATATTGAGGACCAAGAACAGAAGGTTGAGGATTCTGATCCAGAGACCCACTTTCTTCACCCTCTGCTGCCCCTGTTTGACCATGGCTTGAAACCAGTTCCGTTCAAGCCTGCCTCGAAGCTCTCTGGAGAAGACTGTCAACAGCTGGCTGCTGGGGAGTGCTATGCAGGGTTAGGCAAGACCCCTCTCCTGCTGCCATCAGTGAAAGAAAGACCAGAAGGACTGGGTTTGGGGTTTTGGAATTTTCATTACCAATGCAGATTGTCTTCTGACCCCTGACTGACCTTTGCACAGTGATTAGAAAAGATCCAGCCCTGGTCCCCACGCCATCTTGATAGAGAAGTGGAGCTTCCTGCACTTAAATACCAGAATAAGCGTGCAGAATCCTGGGTGCTCACAGATCTACAGCGGGAAGCACACAACAGCTTGCATTTGTCACCTATACCCTGTTTTTCATAGACAAGTCATAACATTGGCTCCAGCATGGAACACACTCAACTCTAAGCTTGGTTTTGGCAGGCAAATGAGAATGAAAAAAAGGCATCCACCCTTTCCTTATGGAATGTAAACACCTCACTGCTGGGCAGAAATTTACATCCAATTTTCATATCTGTAAGGAAATGTATATATGTTACTCAGCAGGAATATATATTTTTACGTATAAATATATATATTTCAATTACTGAATGGCAGTTTTGAACCAGTTTATCAAATGGTCCCTGATTTCTTGATATGCACTTCCCCCCCACCCAGTCTTCTATAATAGAACCTAGGCATATAATGTAGACTCTTTTCTTCTTAAATTCTTGGATTATTAATTTGACTATGTTATTCTGAGCTGACTGCAGACCCCCATGATGAAGTGTGAGAGCAAAGGCTGAGCAGTCACATTACACGAAGGTCTAATGGCAGGAAAGAGTATTGAGGAGGAATGTGAAGAAGATTTTAAGAAGAGTATTGAGGAGGAATGTGAAGTTTCCCTAGTATGTCACCAGCAATTCTGCATTCTCACCTAATCTGAACTACTTGACCTCCTTTCTGCTTCATACGGTCCAGCTTATACAGCTAGGTGAAAAGTAGGCTGTAGATGAAAACCAGATACTACTTCTCAGCTGAGATTTCCATGGCAAATCAATCATGAAGTTAAAAGAGATAAATCCTTGCACATAGAATGTGCAGCTTATTTCTAAGGAACTTGATTCATAAACGTTAGATTTTCATGCACAACTATTTACATTCAATTACTTGGTCAATCTCATGGAGACAGAATTATAAGATTGGGGATGCACATTTTCTGTTACCTTTCTGGAATTTTTTTAATGTAAGAAGAAACAGTTACCTAGATATCAAGATATAATCACCTTGCAGTTAATATGAAAGATTTGAATAAAAAAGAAAAACAAATGTTGATTCATCATAGCTATCCAAGTAGAATATCAGTAACTCTCTGAACAAGCAGCCAGCCTAAATTAAATCCAAAGGCAATCACATGAGAAAGTATGTGGGAGCCATAGATCATTGCACAGAGAGGTCAGTTAGCTCTCAAAGCCTGATGAGATAACTGGCCCTGAAAAACCTGTATAGGTCTCCCCTGACCCTTACCTTGCTCAAAAGCATGAGAAGCCTAAAGAAAATTTGACTCTTTTACTTATCAACAACCAGCTAGTGGCCCGGTTGAAAAACAGTTATGGCTTCAAGGACCCAGGAAGGCCATGTGTCTCCAAACATCTTCCTACAGATGGCTGAACCTGGAAACCCCAAGGTTAGGCCCTGAACCCTACTAAAAGGCAAAACCCCATAATAAACCATTATCTCCTCTGTTCAAAACTGGTGGATACCCACACTGACCTCACATGGGGGACACAAAAGAAGTCCCCATCTTTGCCTACCCATTGTTTTCTGTGGCTAGTTGAATCAATTAATGAGCGAGCACAAATAATAACCCTAAAATTTGCCCAAAGGATCACTAAGATGGAAGGGTATGAGAGATCAATTCAAATTCCTCCCATAGCTGTGCCTTTTTCCTTTTGGAGTTCCAGGGTCTAAATAACTGCATAGAACAAATCAAGGGAAAATAGGGCCCAGCTGCCTGTGGCCTTTGTTGATGAATGGGGCTCTAAGTCAGTCACTCAGCTGTTTTATTACTTGTCTTTAAGGCTGATGAGTCCCAAGCAGACCTGCATCACTGAATTCTCAATAAAGGGTTAGTGCTTGTCCTGCAGAATAATAAGAACCGCTAATGACACCAATTAAGAGCTGTAAATGTCATTTATACTTGTTTGTTATTTTTCAAATCAATAAGGCTGGAAAGACACAGCAGCCTGAGATAATTTAGATTGGAACAGTTTGTGGGGACGTTTTAATGGATATATTGCAATCGGGATTCTTGTTCTCCTCTTGGAGAAACTGTGTCTCTCATCAGGTCAGTTCTGATATTTATTTAAAACAGAGCCTAGCCTCCAAATAATTAAACATAAGGGAAAATACTTAGGACAATAAAAAGAGAGACAAGTCTATACCTTTCTTAATTCTGTTCATTAAGTCCCTTTTTTGGAAATGTTCTCATTTTATCTGACCGGTATCTTTAATGGAATAATGGATAATTTAATTCAAAAGAAAAAGAAACTCAGAAAGAAAATAAAATGATCAGTAGTAAAGATTAGAGTACTATGCTTTAATGCTGTAGGAATTACAGGGACACCTGTTTTTTAAAAGGTTCTTACTCTTTTACCAAATGTCAATAGTGGGCTTGTAATTAGTGCATTCAAAAGATTGTGCATAAGGTGTTTGTTTTGCTGGAATATGAGGCAGTTGGTCAGAACTCTAGAGATATGTGCTTTTTAATTACAAAAGTTGCACAGGAGTCTCATTTCTCACTGGGGCCCTATTCGAGCAAGAGAAAACTATTAAACATTTCACTGACGAGGCAGCAACTAGGGACAGACAACCCATTCCCTATAAAACAACTGAATTGTACAAATTATCAAAGCTAAAGGGACAACTCACCAGAAAGTTTGAGAATAGCTAACCAAGCTAACTTCTGGTTATTCCTGTGAATGTGTTCCTAAACTTTTCTCTTGGATTTGGGGTATTGACAAAAATTATAAGAAGAGGCACATGAAATTTAGAATTGCTTATCCCAGTTGTCTACATTCTATACCTGTTCTTCTCTGAGTAGGTTTCTGCTTTATTTCTTTGAAGGCTTGTTTTTAATGACTTCATATAGGACAGTATAATCAAAAAACAAGAAAAAACTTAAAAGGAAAATTCGGGAAATTACTGTTTAAACAATTAGTGATCATTTTATGTAAATGTCTACCTGACAATAAAATAATTAGCTAAACACATAAAATTATAAATGCTTAACTTATTGTGACTACACAGCACTCATTATCCAGTTTGATTATTTATGTTGAGGTTAAGCTTGTATATTTGAAACTATAAGTAAAAACAATTTGAAAAATTAAGTTAGCCAGTTTGTTTGTTTGTTTAAGATTTTATTTATTTATTTTTGAGAGAGAGAGAGAGCGTAAGTAGGGGGTAGAAGCAGAGGGAGAAGCCAACTCCCTACTGAGCACAGAGCTGGTTTCATGCCCCCATCCCAGGACCCTGAGATCATGACCTGAGCTGAAGGCAGACCCTTAACCAACTGAGCCACCCAGGCATCCAGTTAACCAGTTTTTGAGATCAAATATGCGGTGATGTAGTAGGGAAAATTAAAGGATATAGCAAATGCATTCTAGCCACAAATCTTCTGAGGTTTATTTATTGATATACACACTGTTGGCCTTTTGTGAGTTTCAACAGTAGGGTATCATGGATAAAGCAAAGGGAAAAAAAAAAAAAAAGAGGCCAGAAACAGATTTAAGTATCTGTCTTGGTATGCTGCTGCCCAAATTCTTTAATACATATCTGCTACAAAACTTCATCTCCAGCATTCTCAAGTTTGTCTTTGTTTTGAACATTCTAACTATTATATCCATAGGTTGTCTCTAACTTACCTCCTCATTTATAGTTTTAGTATTCCATTATAATTTCCCAGTATTCTCCATTAGCCAAATTTGTCTACTCATTGTTCCCCAAATATCTCTCAAACTTTCTTCTATGTCATTGCTTCCATCTAGAATGTAATCTTACTTACCGTCCCTCCAGCTATGAAAATTCTATCCTCCACAGACCAGTGCGAAGTTCAGCCCTGCATAAGACATTGCCTGATCAACCCAGTTGGAAATAGTGTGTCCTATTCATTTGTTCATTCATTCATTTGTTTATTCAACCCAAGTTTATTGAAGGTCTGCTATATGCCAAGCATCATGGTAGGCCCTGCTCTCCCTTAAAAATATAAGAGTTTTTTACTTGGATCATTCACTTAACACTGCCTTTATGTCAATTGATGTTACAGCAATTTGTGCATGGTTTTTATTTCAGTCCAGTATTGTGTCTTGAGGGCTGAGACCTTGCTTCAGTCATCTTTGAATTTGCTGCACTGCTGATGGTGTCACCTTTCACAGAATAAGTAAATGAGCACCAAACTATGTATATATGATTCCAAGACAAATGAAGTGCTCAGTTTGGGAAATAACTAATCAAAATACGTAGCCTGGTGTCAATTTACATAAAACGCTAAGTTGTTTGGCTTATTTTCTTATTTTCCCTTGCTTATCTGGATATTATACAAAAGTGATGTTAGATGTATGTTCTTACTTCATGAATTTGACTTCTTTTGCCAGGGGTGAATCAGAATGTTTCAATAAGTGGATTGAATTCAGAAGACCTAGTATTGAGATGTGGTTTAGTATTTTTTTTTTTAAGACAGATGTATACTTTATAAGTCACTTGTGTTCATCACTGACAGTCATAGAGCTGGATGTAAAAGTATATAAGATCCCTCTACGTCATTTGGTCTGTGAAAAGTGGAACTGTGAAAGTCTTCTCTCATTCTTTTTGCTACCTGGTGAGCTCTGCACCAACCTAAAAAGAATCTCCAGTGTTTATGGCATATTGCAGTTTCTGATACTAACAAAAATGCTCAAGGCCATGCAGAATGAGGTGGATAGACAGGACCAAGTTTGTTTCACTGTATTCAGTACTATACAGTTTCTTTTTTTTTTTTTTTTTAAGATTTATTTATCTATTTCCGAGAGAAAGAGAGCACAGACAGGAGGGGCAAAAGGAGAGGGAGAGAAAATCTCAAGTAGAATCCACACTAAGGGCAGAGCCCGACGCCAGGCTTAATCTCATGGCCCTGAAGTTACAACCTAAGCCAAAACCCAGAGTCAGATGCTTAACTGACTGAGACATCCAAATGCCCCCACATTTTCCTTTTGATGTCTCCTTTTTCTCCCTATTAATTCTCACTTTTTTCCCCTTTCTAAGGTTACCTGAACTTGTTCTTTCTTTCTCCCAAAGAGAGCCATCAGAAAACATCAGGGTTTACTCCCTTGCAGTTGGAAGAGGGTTTATTTTAAGCCTGGGGAAATTATCCTAAGGGATTCATCATTATCTGTGGAATGTCAGGCATTAGGAAGTTGGGTGAGAGTGGACATTTTAGAGGCAAAAATTTAAAATTAAACTAATTAGGTAACTAACATTTTAATCACTCTATGTAAAGGTCAGTATGGCCCAGGGACTTGGGCTCAATAGATGTCTATTTAACAATTGCATTTATTCATTGGTTTTCTGAAGTTTAGGTATTTGTCTCTGTTACTGACAAATAATCCAATAAGGCATGATGACCTCAATGGCAGAATGGACATCCACTGTTCATATTTTTTTTTTCTTTCTGGAAAGAAATGTCCAACTAGTCCCCATATATGGGAGTCAGAGGGTCACTAGTAAACAATACTGTCTGTTCAGAGAGAATTTATGAGTGTGACCTCTCAGCTATCACTTGTAGGTCAGAGAGTCTCCCGTTTCCAGAAGGGAAGGCTGCTCCAGGTCAGGCAGCTCACAAAACCATGTATCAGCACTGGGGATGATAGAGAGAGGCAAGATGGCAGCAGGCTGGAGTGCAGAGAACCTACTTCTGCTCATTGCCATACAGAAAATGCAGGCTCAGTGTTGCCAGATCTTAAGAGCCAGAAATGGACTTTTTATGTGAAGTCTCCTAATTTTCAAATTTTAGCTTAAAAATATTAGCATGTTGTTAAAAATAAAATGTGTCTGTGGCCCATATCCAGACCCCTGGTTTGCCACCTCTCGTTTTTTAAAAGCAAACTTGTGGTATGATAGAGACTGTCTTGAAAACAAACCAGTCCTGACCCCTTCTCCCAAAATTCACCCCCCACACTGATTTGACCCCCATTTTGTCAGGTTTCATGCCTATCAAACCAAGGGAAAAGATATTTCCTGAAGAAGCACCTTTTGAAATGGTGCATGAGAAAATCTGCAGTAAATGCCTTTGAACCTTTGACATCACTTTCTTGGGTGAAATGTAGTTTCCACAACAAAGGAAGTAGTGGCCTTTACCTGGTTCCCATGCTTATACTTGTTTTACTGTAAACACATATGCACATCAATTCTGTATTTAAGTGTTAAAAAGGATTTTTCAATTGCCTTTTGTAACTACAACAAAGTATTTGCTTCTGCATAAGGCTTGCCTATCTTAACTAAATACTCAGTGATTTTTTTCTTATTCTAATGCCCTTAATTAGATTTATAGACTCTTTACAGTGTTTCATGTTGATGAGGGACTTAGAATACAATGCACACTAATAAAATATTCCCACTACCCAACTTGTGCTTTTGCATGTTTTATTTCAGTGAATAATGAGTCTTAAATAATGTTCTGAATATGTTGTCGAGGATGTTCTAAAGAAATATGGATTGATGATCCATCAGGAAACATTAATAAACATACAACCACATGGAATTGGTGACCAAGAGAAAGTGATTCATTGGGCTGTAAACCATTAAAGAATTTGGGCCATGAATGCCTGCTACAAATAAAACTGTATTTAGGAAACAACAGTTACACGTTCTCATTTTTTAATTTCCTTTCTGTGACTTTTAGCTTGCCTAAATGTTTTGAAATTGAAGGTAATCATTGTATAACATTCTCAATCCTGGGGTAAAGAAATTTACTCGACATACTTTCCTTTTCACATGACACAGCCATTTTCACGGTTATAGCTAATTAGCTTCCTTTCAACATTAGATACGGAGGATGTTTAAGCAACGTAAACTAGCTGTCATCCAGCAGCATCATAATCAAAATGGCATAAAATTTGCTATAAAACCTGCAGCTAATAACATTTATAAGGCACCTTATTACATAAGGATATTGAAGAAGCTCAGACACTGTATATCACAATGCTTCCCCAGGGACCTGGTTCATTTTCCTAATGACTGTGTATGGGTTTACTTTAGGAGCTTTTATGCACATGCCTGAGCACAGAGCTTACCCAGCCAGACTGATAAGAACTGAAGAAGACTGACATCCAAATCCAGCAACAAAGTACTAGATCTGTCTAAAAATGAATCAGCAATATGGCCATCCTTGTCATTCACCAGCAAGCCTTCTCACCATTTCATGGCCATGATAGTTGTAACATTCTTCCATATTTTATTTGAAGGTGCTTATACCTGATCTCTAGTTGAGAGATGTTAATATTTTCTTCTCCATGCCCTTCTCCTGTAGCCTTTATGCTTCTACTCGTCCTTCAAGGTTAGCCTCAAACCATGTTTCTTACGCGGGACTTTCCTTGATGCCTATAACCTTCACTGATCTTTACTTTTTTGTTTTGTTTTGTTTTGTTTTTTCACTGTCTGCTCTGCACAAGCAGTGCCCATTCCTGTCCACCCTTTACTTTTTTTAACAAGTTAACAAACCAAATAGCCCCATCTTATCTCATCACCCAACCACAGACAGTCAGCTCTGGAAGCACATTAGGGCCTCATGTTCCAACCTTAAAAATTTGACCAGTCCTATTTGGATCTTCCTTTTCCCATGCTGGCTTGCTGCCCAGGTCCCTGTCCAGAGTTCAGAGTGTTCACATGATTCCTAACTTGTTAACCAAGCTCCTGCCATTCCCCAATATCAGGCCTTGTTTCTGGTGTCCCTTACATTGCCTTAAACAGAGCTTCTGAGCTATGATTCAATCATTGGTTACCAAGAACTGACTGCCACCTAGAAGCCTCACTATCAGTACCACCCAGTGATTTCTCATGTAGCAACTTGAATATCACATATAATCTGCATAGTCAAGATTTTTCTATTCTTCTCTTTACTTTGTGATCCCTTTCTGGGAAGTAAGACCAACTTTATTATCTGAACCATTTCCCCTATCTCTTAGGACAATTCCTAAATGCTATATATAACTTAGATACTGTCAATGATGATAATAAGTTTATCTTATTTCCTATCATGTGATTTAAACATCATTTCATACCTTAGCTAGTTTGCTGATTATGCTATGTATAAAACTTGCCCTTTTTTTCTAACTAGATTATCTTCTTATGAAGAAAGACTCTATCATTACCCTTCTTTATCAAAGATTTAATGTGTTCTCTAGTCCAGGCATGTGGCAGTACTCATACATTCATCAATAATTATCTTCTGCAGAGAACTTGTACCCAGCATGATTCTAATGTAAGAAAGACATCATTCTATCACCTAATAGGCTCTGGCCACCTAGAACCACCAATGAAATGAGCACCATAATCACTGTTAGAAATGCCTCAAATCCACCCTAAACCTTCCTTTTCTTATTGTGGTCTCTCTCTTTTCTCTCAGTTTGATTCTATATATCATTCAGCCCTCAGTTTATAATTTCTGGCTTCATTCCCTCATATTCTAGTTCTCTTCTGCTTTTTAGTGCTTGACTTAAGGACCTTTCTGGTGGCAAATTTTCTATGCTTGATTCTAAAGTAATTTCCCATGAGCTGCCTGGCATACCTCCTGGTTAAGTTTGGCCTTTCATCTTGGAATCTCTCTCTCTCTCTCTCTACCAACCCTGGATGGCTGCCTTGCAGAAACTGTATGTTTTTCCTCTCCTTTAATATTGTCCATGCCATTACCTTTGCCCATCCCATGGAGTTCTTTATACGTCTCTAGACAGATACCTTCTTTTCCCCAACTGATAATATACATAGATATAGAGACATACAGTGTAACATAAAATATGATATTAAGTGGCTCAGCATCTTAAACTCAAATGGTAATGCAAAATATTATAATGGGAAGTGTGGAAAGATTTTAAAATTTAGAATCCATGCAAATTAACCAGCAATGTTACAGATCACAGAATGCCAAAATAAATATCACCAAATTAGCCCTTCCTATCTGTTAAGTGAGTTTGTGCATTATGGGTTATAGATTATTGTGGTGAAAAGGATGGAAAGAATTGAGAGGAGATGCATTACAAAGTTCTAAATAAAACAAAATGACATCTACTCTTGATTTTTAGCATAGTAGCATTTCTGGACATTATCTTGGGATACAGTTATCTATAACATCTTTAATAAGGCTTGAAACTTCTTATAGAGTCCTTAGACATCAATTGGACAATGATGTTTCCTGAGATGGAGGTCATCACAGAACACTTGAGATGGCTTGAAAAAGGAAACTGATCTCTTCATCTTAGAAAACTAAGACAGTCATATAAACAAAAGTATAGGTACAATGAAATATTCTAGGAAAATTCTTTGCCTTCATCCAAATTACTTTTTTAAAATGGGATTGAAGAGGTCACAGTATACAAATAAGTAGAATATATAGTATGTCAGATGGTAGTAAGGTTAGGAGAAAACTAAAACAGGATTAGGGGGTGCCTGATAAGGCTGGGCACACTAATT
>ML111117.1:0-19109 GCA_003697995.1 Taxidea taxus jeffersonii
TGTGTGTGTGTGTGTGTGTGTGTGTTTGTGTATGTGTGTATCACCTTCTTTATTCATTTGTTTGTGAACAGACACTTGGCTTGCTTCCATATCCTGGCTGCTGTACAAGATGCTGTACTAAACATGGGGATGCGTATATCTTTTCAAATTAGTGTGGGGTGGTTGTTTTCTTTGGGTAAATACTTAGTAGTAGAATTACTAGATCATATACTATTTTTATTTTTAATTTTTTGAGATAGCTGTGTATTATTTTCCACAGTGACTGCACCAATTTACATTCTCACCAACAGTACACAAGGGTTTCTTTTTTTCCACATTCTCACCAACACTGTTACTTCTTGTCTTTTTGATTCTGGGCATTTTGACAGGTGTAAGGTAATATCTCATTGTGGTTTTGGTTTGCACATCTCTGATAATTAGTGGTGATGAACATCTTTTCATGTGTCTGTTGACTATCCGTATGTCTTCTTTGGGAAAATGACTGTGTCCTCTGCACATTTTTAATCAAATTCTTTGTGGGCTTTTTTGGTGTCGAATTATACATATTCTTTATATATTTTGCATATTAACTCCTTATGGATATATCATTTGTAAATATCTTCTCCCAATCAGTAGATTGTCTTTTCTTTTTATTGATGGTTTCCTTCACTGTGTAAAAGTTTTTAAAAAAATAATAATTTAAAAGAGGGTTTTGATATTACTTAATCTGAGAGAATAATGGTGTAGAAATAAGAATAACTTATAAAATTCTGATGGGTCCAACCATTAGATTTATGTATTTATGTAAATGAAAACTATATAGAAACTTAAAATATTAGAACCAGAATTGGGCTCCCATTTTATATATTTAAGGAAAATTACATCCAAATTGAGTTAAGGAACTTGTTAGAGACTAAGTCTGACTCCAAGATCTATTTTTTCAATAAATATTAATATAGAATACATCTATGATATATTTAACAGCTGGCCTTACCTACACGTGCAAACTACTGATTGCTATTCAGAACAGTAAACAGCCCAAAACAAATTTTTCTGCTCTTTACATCAGTGAGACCATGAAACTGCTTGCTTTGAATCACAAGCTGCTGCTGCTTTCCCCCATGATACAGCAAAGCAGTCAGACCATATTTCAGCAACAAGACTGTGGAAGGAATGAAAAATAAACCTTGATGAAGTTGTTGACATGATGTCTCTTTTCCCACTCTATTTGAATCATTCCACTGCTGCTGACTCCAGTAAAATGAAAACTTCAGTTGGGGCTCTATTGATAACTTGTAGCAAAATAGCACTGCAAGAAAGAAATGAAAACAGTAACAAGAGTCTCAGACCATGTTGTTACAGCCTGATTTACCATGGGAGGTGGGGCTGCTTACACCATTAGTTAATGTTTTTTTGCAGGTACTATTAGCAAAAGATTAAAGATGCAGATATATCATGAAAAACAATGAATTTAAGTTATCATTCTAGTAGCACTTGATATGGTAATAATCTCTAAGAATTTCTTCACTCTCATAGGATGCTATTTCAGATAAAACTTAGTTTCTTTTTCTTTTTCAACACATTTAATTAAGCCTCTAAATAAAGATACTTGAGGAGTTCCATTTCAAGTGATAGTTAACCCTGTGACTTTTCCCAGTTCTTATACTTATGTGGGTTTTCTAGTTTATGAGTTGTTGATGCAGGTATCCTGTATTTATGATTACTCAGATTATGCAAGTGAAGCTTGTCCTTGAATGCATATTTCAGATGTTTCTGATGAACATCAAGGATACTGAAAGAATCTTAAAATAAATGGTAGTTAATATTACATAAATAGTAGAATTTAGTCAGGACCTGATAAACATCAAGGATACTGAAATAATCTTAAAATAAATGGTAGTTAATATTACATAAATAGTAGAATTTAGTCAGGACCTGATTAACATCAAGGGCACTAAATGAATATTAAAACAAAATAAATGGTAGTTAATATTACATAAATAGTGATATTTAGTCAGGATCATTTCAAAATAACTGAGAAAATCCCTTTGGATTAACAACTCTTAGATGTGGAACATTCTTTTAGCTGCATGTGCCTACAGTTAAGAGTATTTACCAGCAGGTGGATTTCCAGATTCTGTGGGTAGATTATAAATTCTCTTGTTACAGACATTGATGGACGAGGGGACTGGGGACCAAGATAGTTGGTTAAGTTAAGACACTTAAAAATATGTGTACACTTGTTTGTTTCAAATATGCATTTATGTGTATACACACACATTACAATATTACTCAGGCATAAAAAATAACAAAATCTTGCCATTTGTGACAACATGGATGGACCTATAGGGTATTATGCTAAGTGCAAAAACTAGACAAAGAAAAATACCATATTATTTTACTTATATGTGGAATCTAAAAAAGCAAAACAAACAAAACAATATAGAAGCAGACTCATAGATATAAGAAACAAACTATTGGTTACGGGGGTGGGGAGGGGAAGAGAAATATGTGAAAGAGATTAAGAGGTATAAACTTCCAATTATAAAATAAATAAGCCATGTGGATGTAAGGTATAGCATAAGGAATATAGTCAGTAATATTGTAATAACCTGCATGATGATGGACTATGATGATATACACCTGAATAGGTATATATTAGATGATACACACCTAATAGGATATTGTTAAGTCAATTATACTTTAATTTTTAAAAAAATCAATTCAAGAATGTATTTACAACGGAGTATTTCCTAATTATTTTGAAATGATTCTCACTAAATTCTACTCTTTGTCTAATATTAACTACAATTTCCTTTGTTTTAAGGTTGCTTTATGTCCAATGTGTATCAGGAACATGTAGAATTCAAAGGACAGGCTGGAGTCCTATAACCCAAGTAATCATAAATACATGATACTGGCATCGATTACTTGCAAACTAAAAGAGAAAGCTCACAGAGGTAGAGGAGTTGATATGTAGTCAGGAGACTTAAGTATAAAATGCACCTCTCTCACATATCTGTTATATTTTCTTGGCTAATAATATAAAGCTCTTAGCCTCAGTAACTTCACTTTTAAAATGTCGGTAACTATTTTACCCGACATGTTTGTGATAAATAAAACATCTGTAAATACACATTTAATTCATAAAAGATACCACAAACATATGTATGCATTATTAAATACCAAATGCCAGGGATTTCTTCCTTATTTCATGGATTTATGGAGAGTAGAGTAGACATTCTTCCTAAGTGCTTTCCTTTCTAGGACAAGTAACTGCCACTCCTCAAACTGTCATTACAGTTTCTCTTAATTGCACATATCATCTGAGTTGTGTCTGACGTTACTTCTATCACCTTTTGTAAAATTAGAGAAAAACATGTTTTTAGGTGTGAGACTCTTTCAATCACCTTGTGTGCCTAAGAGGGCCTTCATGTCTCTGCTTCTTTCTTAACAGCCAATGTTTCTATAAATTCTGTGGTAACTTTGCTGTCAGAACTTGTCTGTAAACAGGAGCCACTTCTAAGGCAACACATGTTTAGAATGGTATCTTTTTCTTAACCATGAAACATTTAAACTTTCAACAGAAACCACTAAAGTTTTTGTCATTTAGTATCTTAGATAACCAATTTCCCATCCCATGTGACTTGGGCATTCTGAACATTTTGGGAAATGTCTGATATAGTTCCAAACCCTACCAGTGGTTTTATTATATTCACTCATTAAATAAATATTTATAGGATTCCTAACATATGCAATTGTTGTTATGATCTTTAGAAACTGAGCAGGGAACCAGACAATTCTCTGCTTTCTTAAAGCCTTTATTCTAAGTGAGGATCTGAGCAATGTATAAAGACTAATGAAATAAATTTTTGAAGTTGCAAGAATGTAGATATTGTAGCACTCAATATATTTGAAATATAGAAACAAAACGAAAACCAAACCAAACTCAACAAGTAACAGCTCTGGACAATAAGATCCAGGCAAAAGTGTATGAATAACAAAGATCTTAACAAGAAACCCATCAAGGTAAGAGAGGATTTGAGTATCCTATCCATATAAATTTTTTTTTTTTTATTTGGCAGACAGAGATCACAAGTAGGCAGAGAGACAGGCAGAGAGAGAGAGAGGAGAAAGTAGGCTCCCCAATGAGCAGAGAGCCCAATGTGGGGCTCGATCCCAGGATCCCGGGATCATGACCTGAGCCGAAGGCAGAGGCTCCAACCCACTGAGCCACCCAGGTGCCCCAAGTATCCTATCCATATAAATGTAAAATTGAAATTAAACAACTGGGGAATTATGGTTACAAAAGCACAAACAGAACACAGTTAAATTACTAGCAGGAAATGTGTAGTTTGTGAAGAAGGGGAAGATAGACATTAATATCTAAAATTTAAGGGGCACCTGGGTGGCTCAGTGAGTTAAAGCCTCTGTCTTAGGCTCAGGTCACCCCACATAGGGCTCTCTGCTCAGCGGGGAGCCTGCTTCCTTCTCTCTCTCTCTGCCTGCTTCTCTGCCTAATTGTGATATCTCTCTGTCAAATAAATAAATAAAATCTTTAAAATTTAAAACTTTGGTGTAAAGTCTATGATGACAACTGTATCTTTAGGAAAATTTCTTAGAGTCTCAGAACTCATTCAAATTCATTAAATGTTCTTCATCTTTGGTTAAATTCATATTATTTAAGTTTGATGATATTAGCTAAAATGTATGTAGCAATTTTTTTCTAGCACTACTAGAAAAGTAGTACTTTCTAAAATTATTTTTATGTTACAGATTTATATATTTATATATCATCTATCTCTCTATGCTACATACCTATAAGGTGGTGACCACCAGAACATATTAGTTGTGTTTATTTTTATGACTGGGTTTTTCTGTAGAATGAAGTAGTATTTGTACACAATCTGAGAGCATATTTGAAGTTCATAATTATGAATTTATAGTAACAAATTGTGACTTCTCCAGTAGTTCCTGCTATTGAAATATATACTTGAAGAAAGAGTATAGAATAGTTGAATCTTGGTTTGTTATTTTGCTAGGTGAGTATAAAAATTAAAAAATATCAAAGGGAGTCATAGTATTGGCAAAAGTCTTAATGAAATAGCAGACCAAAGAATCTTAGCTGAAAAAAAAAAGGAAGTAAAGAAGGATGCAGAATCATGGAATACAAGGAAGTAGACTTCAAAAGACTCTGAGTTTTGTAGATACAGACTGACAATCAAGATAGTGTGGAAGATACAGTGTGTGGTCAAAATGTTGCATGATTAAATCAGTGATTATTGATGATGCCAAGATCCGGGATGAGGACCAAATGAAACATAGCTGATATGGAGTGACAAAGAAAGCAATTACTAATGATGTGGGAGAGAGGAATAAGAATATAGTTTGAGGGACGCCTGGGTGGCTCAGTTGGTTAAGCGGCTGCCTTCGGCTCAGGTCATGATCCCAGCATCCTGGGATCAAGTCCCGCATCTGGCTCCTTGCTCAGTGGGGAGCCTGCTTCTCCTTCTGCCTCTGCCTGCCACTCTGTCGGCCTGTGCTTGCTTGCTCTTTCTCCCTCTCTCTCTCTGTCAAATAAATAAATAAAATCTTTAAAAAAAAAAAAAGAATATAGTTTGAGATGACTGTCATAGAAAGTAAAGTCCCTGGGGATAATGGGTGTACTTAGTGGGGAGAGGAAGTTGAACAGGCACTTATATGTTCAACGAAGGAACACTATGAATAAATTGGAGGAGGTGCTTTTACCATTTCTAATTTGCAGATAAGCAAGTTGAAGTTCAAAGCAGATACGTAACTTATGATTGAGTAACTTAGCGTATAACTAGCT
Organism: Taxidea taxus jeffersonii; assembly: GCA_003697995.1. Lineage (NCBI taxonomy): Eukaryota > Metazoa > Chordata > Mammalia > Carnivora > Mustelidae > Taxidea > Taxidea taxus. The sequence continues at coordinate 5,810 of ML111117.1, forward strand.
AACCCAGGATGAAAGTTCTCATTTTCTAATTTCTACTATCTCATGTATCCAGCAAGCTTAGAACTTCAGTACTTTCTTAGACTTATTGTGTGAAAAGGTCTTTATACATTCAAAAGTTAATTATGTAGAAGAGGCTGTCGCTCCCTCAGAGTGATAGAGAACATTGGGTGGATTGGAGAACAAATATAGTGTATTATTTTCTCTGTGGCTCTTTGTGCCCCACCTCCCACAAAACAGCAATAAATTCAAAGTTAACTTTATAAAGCTATATTTTAACTGTAGTCACAAATTAAGTAAGGGCTGCTTAATATTATGGTGTAATCTCTCTTTGGTCAGGACAAGCAATGGGCTCTGAAGGCTAGGAACATAGAACAAGCACCTAGAATACATGTGCCTGCCTTGTAGAGGAGTGGTGTTGAGCAGAGAGTTTATGAAACATGGTGGCAATGCATTCAGACAAAATTCACAAATCAGACAGTTAGGGCCAGCTGCAGGCATGGGGATCTAGAAACAGATGTCAGAAAGATCTCCGGGTATAGTGGACCAATGACATACAGCCATATCACAGAGATATCATGGGTTCAATTCCAGACCACCCCAATAAAGCAAATAGAATAATAAAGCAACTCAACTGATCTTTTGAGGGCATTCACAGTGCATATTAAAATTATGTTCACATTATACTTAAAAGATTACTTTTAACTTTGTAATAGCATTTCATCTAAAACAATGTATATACCTTAATTTAAAAATACTTTCTTGCTAAAATATACTACCCATCATCTGAGGTTTCAGCAAATAGTTAATTTTAAACAATTTAATAGTTAATTTAAAAAATATATATATTTTTTTGCTAGTGAAGGTCTTGCCTCCATGTTGATGGCTACTGCCTAATCTGGGGAATGGTGGCTTAAGATTGGGGTGGCTCTGGAGATTTCTTAAAGAAGACAACAATGAGGTTTGTTCTATTATCAATGAGGTTTGTTCTATTAACTGACTATTTTATTTATTTTTTATTTTATTTTTTTTTAAGATTTTATTTATTTATTTGACAGACAGAGATCACAAGTAGGCAGAGAGGCAGGCAGAGAGAGAGGGGGAAGTAGGCTCCCCGTAGGGCTCGATCCCCGGACTCTGGGATCATGACCTGAGCTGAAGGCAGAGGCTTTAACCCACTGAGCCACCCGGGCGCCCCTGACTGACTCTTTTATAAACAATTTCTCTGTAGCATGCGATGCTGTTTGATGGCAGTTTAGCCACAGTTGAACTTCCTCCAACATCTGAGTCAATCTTCTAGAGCCCTGACTCTGGTTTATCAACTAAGTTTAGGTAATACTCTAAATCCGCTGCTGTTATTTTAAACAATCCTAGCATCACCTTCATCAGGAGTAGATTCTATCTCCAGAATTCACTTTCTTTGCTCACTTGTAAGAACCAGCTCCTCAACTGGTAGCATTTCTGTCGCAAGATTGTAGCAAGTCATTCACATCTTCAGGTTCCACTTCTACTTTCTGTTCTTCTGCTGTTTCCACCCTGTCTGCAGTTACTGACTCCACTGAGGTCTTAAACATTCGAATTGAAAAAAAAAAAAGAAAAGAAAAAGCAACATCTGTGAAGTGCAATAAAGCAAAGCATAATAAAATGAGGACTAACTGTATTAATCACTATAAAGGCTGCAGGAGATGATTTGAGAGGAAAGAATGAAACAGAGGATTAAGATTAACAGCTAACATTCATTAAGCCTACTCTTCCTCCTGCCAGGCACCATCCTAAATCACTTCCTCAATTATTATTTAATTTTCAAACATTTGAAGATGTCGTTATTATTCCACAGATAAAGAAACCGAAGCTCGGAAGGTCAAGGAGCGTCTGCAGTCACCAGCCTTGTAGGAGTCAGAATCAGGCCATCACGGTGTAGGTGTGCACTACTCGACACTGAGTTATCCTGTAGACACGAAGCTTTATACTAATATGACATGATTTCATCTTCTTCGACTCCTGGGAGGTTAGATATTACAATCTTCATTTTATATTTGAATGGAGGCTCACAAAACTAATAACTGGTTAAGTCAGAATTCAAGATAGACAGAAAATGTCATTGTTGCCACCTTTCATGGGCTAAGGGATGTCATGATTCATTTAAATTTTAACATTGTTCACAGAAATTAAGCATAGTCATATATGAGAAGAATGTTCTATCACATCCCTCTTGAATGCAAATGTAATTTGCATTAGAATATACTATTGTCAGTTCCTCTTAGGTCTCTGGATAGGGTTCTAGTTGCTGCATGCTTACACTGAGTTTGACAGTATACATCAAAGGTAATAGTAAGATAAATGGCTGCAAGGTATTACTTCATTTGGGGGCATATAAAGGTAAAATAGAATGTCAGGACAATTTGGGTTCTCAAACAATGGGAATCTTACTCATTGCATCCAGAATAAAAAGAAAACAATAAGCTGAGTATAGGGGAAAAAAATGAATGTCCAAGGACGCCTGGGTGGCTCAGGTCATGATCCCAACGTCCTGGGATCGAGTCCTATATCGGGCTCCTTGCTCGGCAGGGAGCCTGCTTCTCCCTCTGCCTCTGCCTGCCTCTCTGTCTGCCTGTGCTCGCTCTCTCTCTCTTTCTCTAACAAATAAATAAATGAAATCTTTAAAAAAATTTTAAAAAAAATGAATGTCCATGCTTTAATTGTTCTTTAAGCTTATATATTATATGTTGAAAAGGGAAAAGAGAAGATGAAAAGTAATTCACCATTACGCCATTCACTGTGTTAACTGCCTGCCTAGGGTATCACTCAGACATATTAAAGGATGGGGGCAAAAGTTAATAGCAGACCTGGCTTTCAGAATTGATAGAATTCTTCCCTTAGATTTTCTGATTGGAGTTGAGAGATTCCAGACGGCAATAGGGATATGCCTTGCCTTTTCTGTGCCTTAAGAAGATGCAGCCCAGCATCCACAACAACAAAGGCACAGATGATCAGCAGCTTCCCCGGGTTGTTTAGAAGGAAAGGTCAGAAGTTCGATAACTGAGAATATTGGACTTTTCCCAGGAAATAAATATCACCTTCGGAAATGGCCCACCAAATCTAATAACAGGTTGTGTTTTTTATTTTTTCCCAACACTTCTTCTTCTTTTTTTAAAAGATTTTATTTATTTATTTGACAGATAGAGATCACAAGTAGGCAGAGAGGCAGGCAGAGAGAGAGAGGAGGAAGCAGGCTCCCTGCCGAGCAGAGAGCCCGATGTGGGGCTCGATCCCAGGACCCTGGGATCATGACCTGAGCCGAAGGCAGAGGCTTAACCACTGAGCCACCCAGGCGCCCCTTCCCAACACTTCTTATCTCCCAACTCCATCAAAGCAACTGTTGCATTTTAAATCTTTTTCCATGCCAGTTCTGCCAAACATCTTTTTTTTTTTATTATTATTTTCTTATTCTTTCTTTTCTTCCTTTTTTTTAACAACAAAAACTTGAGAGTATATTTCATTATGATCTGTGTAAAAGGCAATGCATACTTTTAAAATCATTTTTCAAAGTTAATTTTGCTTGTCTTAACATTCTCAGATGAGAGCTCAGGGGTTTGGTGCATTCTCTATGCTTCCCTTAGAACCGCCGAGAGGGTAAGAAACATAAGCTTGGTACTTATGAGACAGAGCGGATTCTGCAGCTAAAGCATTTCCCAGTTATGATGGCTACAGCCACATTTGTCTATGTAAAAGCAAACAATCTAACTCATCACATCTGCTCCCTATTTGTCTTCAAGTCACATCTGCTGACTTTACCAACAAAAACAAGTTGTGCTTTTTTTCTTTGCAGTTGGCATAGCAGAATTGGTATAGACCTGGAAGGCTCTGATACTTGGTTTGTCTCTTCCCTCCCGGAGCATCAGCAACATTGTCACATAAATCCCATTGCAATTCCTCATTATGAGAATGGAGGGATGGGGAAAGGAGAAGGGGAAGTTGCATTTTAAATGGTATTCTGCTTTTGAGAATTATTGCTATTTTTTTTAAAGAGATCGCCATTACTTCTGAAACTGCTGATAAATTTACAATTACACCATATAGTTAAATAACTCTGGGGCATGGCTTGCCTTTAATCTTCTCCAACATATAAAATGTCAAATTAAAGAGAACATTACTGTGAGATTAAAAACAAATAAAAAAAATTCCTAAGGGAGTTTCTTTGTACATATTCTCTTTAAAACAGAATTGCTAAAAATACTACTACTTGAATGGGAAAATTGTTATATTGACTCGTAGAATCTCCTGTTTTTGAAATATTGCTTATTTTTATTTCTACCAATATTCTTTAAATTATTGATATTCATATTTAATTTTATAGTGTCAATTCTGTATAAATGTACAAATGCACACACATCATTTCAATTGAATTTTCAAAACAATATTGAAAGATAAATATTATTTTCTGTGTGCACTGTGGAAAAATGCCAGGTTTAAAAGGTAAAGTATATAGACCAAGATTATATAGTTAATGGTAAAGCTGGTCTTTTGATTCAATTTTCTAAATCTTAGTCAGTGTTCTTTTTGTCTTTGCCATAATTTTTCAGGTTTGATTTTGTATAGCCACCTTTTTGTGCCTAATATGAAATAGTGCTGTCAAGTAAAAAAAAAAAAAAAAAAAAAAAGCTGTTTTGTTTGTTCTGTTGAGAAAAGAAAATAGGTCCTACATTTAAATTAGGAATGCAATTTTTAATATATCTTAATATAATTAGATTTCACCTGACATATTTTTATTTGGGAGCATTTTATGATTATGGCATAACTAAGAAGGAATAGAAATAGATAGCAGAATCTGTGATACAGCAAAGCAGTGGATAGAGTCTGTAGCTACAACAGGAAATGGGTAAACGTTGAAAGTATGGGCTTTTTTTTTGCTATTTGTCTACTTTTTCTTTCATCAGTAGTCTTTTCAGTTCTGTACACAAAGGACTGCTATAAATGGAGAAACTGAGAAAATACAAACTCCACCAATGTCAGTAATAACAACAAAGCCAACTATACCCCGGTTCTATCATGTTTCACCCTACACACATACTTACACCACAGAAGACACTTGCTCCAGTGCCTGATGTCTATTTTTCTTTTTTTTGTGTGTGTGTATTTAACTTATTTTATTTTAGTACTGATTATATTTTGGGAAATGATATAACATTAAATATTTTTAAAAGGTTATTTATTTGAAAGAGAGAGAGCAAACAAGTGGGGATAGAGGCAGAGGGAGAAAGGATCTCAAGCAGACTCCTCACTAAGCTGGGAGCCTGACACGGGGCTCGATCCTCTGACCCTGAGATCATGACCTGAGCTGAAATCAAGAGACTTAACCAAGTGCACCATTCGGGTGCCCCTATATAATAATATTTTTAAAGTGAATGAACAAACATATAAACTTGAATGAATGTTTGAATGGAGTGTTGGAACTTGTATACTATCTTTACTTATGAGAGGTTTATTTGTTCTTTTGGGTAAATGGTCAACAGGGAGGTTTAAGCAGACTTTTTATAAAAATTCATTGTTAGAATTAAAGGTCTCATTTTATATTATGATAAACATATATAATTATAAAAATAATATATAATGATAAAATGGTATCTTATTTAATTATATAAAAAGAATTCAAAATAGATGTATCAGAAAATTTGACTCAAAATACTCTCACTGAACAATATTTAGAACTATACAATTTATTATCCATACTAGGACATTTCTTAACATGAAAGCTTAGTCTTAAATAAAATAATATAACTTCTGAAAAAAAGCTATTTATTGAATAATGAAGTATTTTTATTAAGTTGATAGCTTCCTAGAATAGTTCTTTTCAAAAATTTGTTTCCAAATGATATGTGCATTTAAAATATAAAACATCCATATATCTAATATCATAAACACAAAAATTATTGATCTTTTATAATTTTTCTTCTAATTCAAAGTTTTAATTATTTCTTCCTCTGCCTTTTTTTTTAGCTGTGTCATCTAGTACTGAATCAGTGGTATTTTATGAATGTGTTTTTTTATCTTCTGCTGTTATTAATTTTTAAATTTGTTGTGAAAAGTTGCATTTTATAGCTAACCAATTTGAAATATTTGATACTCAATTGCTTCTCCTTTGTGGATGATGATATTTTGACTTAAGGAAATATTCCTTCAACAGATATGGAGGTCTTGCTACACTGAACATTAGCACAAATGTAGGATATACATATTCCAGTTTATTTGCATTTTGGAATATACATGTATATTATGCACACCTACATATTATTATATATACACAGACATATAATTGTAAGCTTTGCCAAATATAGCTACTATGTAAGCATATTGTAGCACCCAATTGTGAGATTGTTTTTCTGTCCTCTCTCAGAGTTAGTTTTGACTTAGTGACTATGTTCTGGCAAAGGAAATATACCTGGAAGTTTTTTTTTTTTTTTTTTTTAAGATTTTATTTATTTATTTGACAGAGAGAGTGAGCACAGGCAGAGAGAGTGGCAGGCAGAGGCAGAGGGAGAAGCAGGCTCCCTGCTGAGCAAGGAACCCGATGTGGGACTTGATCCCAGGATGCCAGGATCATGACCTGAGCTGAAGCTGCTCAACCAACTGAGCCACCCAGGCATCCCCTGGAAGGGTTTTTGTTTATTTGTTTATTATTTCCAACAGGAGATTCCTTAAAGAGAGAGAGTGCATGATTCCTCATCTTTATTATTATTTTTTGTTATCATTTCAAAAGCCATATTTCACTATGAGATGGCTTTCAGGATAGCAGACTATGATATTAAAAAGAAACATCCCTGTTGCTATTATTGACCTGTTATGCCAACCTCTGACTGCCCATCACCTAAGCCAGGGAAATAAAATTTCATTTTGTTTCTTTTAGAGTTTTCTAGTACATGTAGTCAAACCTGATTTTTATTTACATATATAACAAATACGTAAATCCCCTTTCTCAAATAAAAAGAAATCAAAGTTAAATTAAACAAAATACACATATACACAGGAATACAGTGGTGCAAGTAGGAAGGGAAGTAGATTATTACTGTCAGTTTTTCAGAGATGAAAACCTGTTATTTTGGCATCAGTAGCAATAAGAGGAAGGTATACCACTATTGGTGCCAGGTTGGCAAATAATAGCCAAATCTTATTCCAAAAGCTGGACACATATGGAGAAGTACAACCCCAGCTGCCTGATCTAGCAAGTTCAGTTCTTACTCTCATCTCTCTCATATTCCAGAACTGAGTTGGCCTTTGTATCAACAGTAAGATCAGGATCGGACCAAAATTCCTATATATCTTCTTGTGCAGTCAAGCAGAGAAATTCCAATTTCTTTCTGGTTTGGTAACCAGAAACCCTATATACCAGAAACCCTGGTAACCCTAATAAAGTTATATCCTGAAGATACTTGGCTTATAGCTAACTGTTCTTATCTCAAATGCTTATTTCTCAATGACTTGAGGAGAAAAAAAGAGGGAAGGACTGCAGGTGGGAAGAGAGTGAGAAATAAGGGAGGAAGGGAAATGTGGGAGGAGGGGAGACTGCAGACTGTAAGAAAGTACACAGTAGCTGTTGGATGTCTAATGAAGTTCACAGTTCATTCTGTTACTTCAAAAGCACTGGTTTGGTTTTTCCTTACTTCCTGAGCGAGGGATGTAACTGTAGGTACATACTCTACAGAATGCAATGTAGTGATGAGCAAGTGGACATAGTATAATAGGGCTTAATTAAAAGTTTACTCTGAGTTGAAAGTATAGTTCTATTTTATACCAAATATTTGTGATATATTCATGCAGGCTTTAGCAGGCTAGTAAGGGAATGTTTAAGTCATTTACAAATGTCTTTAGATGTTATATAGAAGATTTTTGGATTTATCAATCTATGGTATTGATAAATGGGGCTATTATTTCTATTTGGAAAAATATGACATGTGTACCAATCAAGGTAGCTGAGTACTGAAAAAAATTAGCACAAAATACCTGTATCTTTAAAAGAGCTATTAGTCCCTCTTTTCATGAGAGAATGTTCTGCTTTTATGTGTTTGTGTTTTGTGTCATGCTTAAAATATAAATGGTTGAAATAATTTTACCATAAAATAAAAGCATGTAACACCTAAATGATCCCAAATCACATTGTATGCAATGCTATTCATTTTGTCTCTATAATACAAATCTTCTGGGAAAGATCTGACTTCCTCTGGGACCTGTAAATGGGACATCAGATTGTGATTAATGTAAAAGTAATGTGCTGAATCATTTCGAAGTGTTTATAAGAATTCCCATTTTCATTGATGTTTTTGCAGAGACATAATTCAGCCATGTGGAACACTGGAATTAAAAAAAATACTACAGAAACTCTATACTCTCTTGTACATACAAGAATGATCAAAATTAAATAGACAAAGCCAAGTGTTGGTGAAGATATGGAACAAAGAAAACTCTCATTTATTACTGTATAGGCTGTGAATTATTACAGTTTCTGATATAAAACTGAGAAACAAACTTTATGCTATTCGGAAACAGTACATGGGTTACACTGGGAGAAGAGGCAAAGGAGCTTTTGGGGGAATTATAAGACACACCTCCAGGTTGCTGGTATATTGTTCTATTTTTTGACCTGAGTGGTAGTTTTATGAATGTGCTCACTTTGTGGTGATTTATTGAAATGCATATTTACAACTTCTATACTTCCTTAAATCATAACCTCTCTCCATAGGAAAGTGTATTAAAATGTTTTTCTAATTGTTATTTACAAATATTTAAGGTATGATTTTTTGCATGTTATTTTGAAATAATTTGATATTTACACTGTTACAAATTATTACAATGTCACACAGTTTCCATATGCCATTCTCCTAGGATTCCTAACATCAATATATATGTAATTATAATATGATCATTAGAACCATAAAATCAATATTTGTCCAACCATATTCCTTAAACTACCAAACCTATTCACATTTTAGTAGTTCTTCTACCAATGTCCTTTTCTGCTAATTTCTTATTCACATTTTTATTTTTTTCTAATAATGTCCTCCTTTGTCTTTAAGATTTATTTCAGAATTCTACATTGTATTTCATTACCCAGGCCTTTGTTTCCTCTACTCTAGGACAGGTTCTCAGTTCTTTTTGTCTTTCATGACTATCACACTTATGAATAGTACTAGTCAGGTGTTGTGTAGAATCGTGTTGTGTCTGATTTCCTCATGATTTGATTGAATACACACAGAAGTGTTATGCCCTTCTCAGGTCATCAGATCAGGGGACACATCACGTCTATATATCTTACTACTGCATGTATTAACTTTGGTCACTTGGTTAAAATGGTGAATGCTGGTTCTCTCTATAATCAAGTTGCCATTTTTTTTTTTTTGTAGGTGATATGTATCTCAGAGGAGATACTATGATAATATGCAGTTGTTGCTTTTCTATCAGAATTTTCACCTATAGATTTGAGCTTCCATTAATCTTCCCTGCATTATCTTGCCAGATCAGTCTCACATATAGTAACTATTCCTTTGCTGTCAGTCTAGTAGTAATTTTGTATTTCCAACAATATTATGAGATTTCAAAATGAGATGGAAAGAAAAAAAGCATAAAAAAATATGTGTTAGGTTTTTTTTTTTCCCCATGGAGGTATACACTCCATATATTTCTAACTTTATCTACCTGTGAGTTCACAATATAGTGCTTTTATTTTTAGACATGACTGCCTTTTTATGGTATGAATCCATGGTACTCATTACTAAAAATGAATCACCTCCAGGTGATTTGGAGATCTATCAGAGGGTCCCATGGCACATTGCTATATGTGTACCTTAGAACAAGCCATCTATCTTTTGTCCTAGTTTTTACATGTCTACGTCTGGAAACCCAACTGCATCAGCTAAATGATCATCCTTATGAAACTGCCTTTGATTTGAACACACTTAGTTTTCAATTTTAACGTCTACTGATAAACTTATCCCAATATTAGCATACACCTTCCAAAGTATGGGAATGGGTTTGTGACTGCTACCAGAGGCTGAAATGCAAAAAGGGAATAGAATCATGAGTGGATCTTGAGTAGTTTTGTTGTCAAAGGGAGAATGAAGAAAGAAATGCCTTTAAGATGCAAAGCAATTTAATTGGACTTTGCAATGTCTGTGATACAAGGGAAAGTATGGTAAGAGTATGTGATCATGTGTTTATGTTAATGTGTGCTGAGGTCTGTATGAGCAACCTTTTGTCTGTTTATAACTGTGGCTCTTTGTGAAGAAAGACAAAAGTGCAGAGATGAATAAAAGCCTTCGCTGATATGAGGAAGTGGAGATGCAACGCGGGTGGGGGTGAAGGGGGTAGGAAAAGGATAAATGAAACAAGATGGGATCGGGAGGGAGACAAACCAAAAGAGACTCTTAATGTCATAAAACAAACTGAGTGGGGGGCGGGAGGTGGGAGAGGGTGGTGGGGTCACATTATATGTTTATAAAAAAATAAAAAGATAAAAAAAATAAAAAAAAATAGCATAGGGTTAGGAGCACCAATGTGGCTCCGTTGGTTGAGTGTCTGACTCTTGGTTTTAGCTCAGGCCATGATCTCAGGGTCATGAGATAGAGTACAGATTCCAGCTCTGTTCTCACAGGGGAGTGTCCTTGAGATTCTCTCTCTCTGTCCTTCTGCCCCTGCCTGGCTTGCACTTGTGTTCTCTCTCTTCTCTTTCTCAGTCAATCAATCTTTAAATAAATAAATAAATAAATAAATAAATAAATAAAGACTAGCAGAGGGTTATTTTTCCTTTGAGCCTTTCTAAAATTCTTTTTTTGAGTTCCTTAACACATAGTATTTTCTAACAGGAGTTGGGATCTATTGAAAAATATAAAATATATGGATAGAGGGCAGTAACAACCCACCTTCATGTACATTTGAATTTTATACCACCTCAGAACCCAATGCAAGACCTTCTGGATCCACCTGTTTTCAATAAGTATAGGTTTATTCACGTTGGCTTTAAAGAATTCGTGGACAAGTACTAAGCATGACTTACAAATATTATGTGTAGTCAGATTAATGAATGATGAAAATATACAAATGACTAAATTTTCTCTAACAGAAGGGGAAACCTGAGGTGCTGAGGCTACTACTAGTTAGAATTTGTCTTGCTAGAAGTCTGAGTTGGGGAGGGTTTAGGCTAAACCTAAAATGGGTTTAGTTGCATTAATTAATTAATTAATTACATTTAATTGGGTTAAAGCGAATGGAGCTAAAGAAGAAATTAAAAAAAAAAACAGCAATCAGGGCAACTGGGTGGCTCAGTGGCTTAAGCTTCTGCCTTCAGCTCAGGTCATGATCCCAGGGTCCTGGGATCCAGCCCCGCATCAGGCTCTCTGCTCAGCAGGGAGCCTGCTTCCCCCTCTCTCTCTCTCTGCCTGCCTCTCTGCCTACTTGTGATCTCTCTCTCTCTCTCTCTCTCTGTCAAATAAATAAATAAAATCTTTACAAAAATTAAAAATAAAAATAAATACAAAACAACAAGTTAAATGTCCGTGAAGATGATCCAAATAAAAATGCACCTTGTAGGGACGCCTGGGTGGCTCAGTTGGTTGAGCTGCTGCCTTCAGCTCAGGTCATGATCCCAGAGTCCTGGGATTGAGTCCCACATCGGGCTCCTTGCTTGGCAGGGAGCCTGCTTCTCCCCCTGCCTCTGCCTGCCACTCTGTCTGCCTGTGCTCACTCTCTCTCTCTCTGACAAATTAAAAAAAAAAAAATGCACCTTGTAAAGAGAGGAGAAAATAATAAAGTAGTTAAAAATGTTTGCCTTTGAAGAACAAAGCTGCTATCAGGGAATGTCAAGGGACCATAATTTTCAGCATTAAGACTTTTTGGTGCTTTTTGATATATTTAACCCTGACTTTGGAAATATTTGCTATTTTAGAATTTATTGAAAAAAGTCACTGTGTATCTAAGTTTGCATATGTGTTCAACATTACAGATCAATAAGGAGTTAAATTCAACTACTTAATTTAAATTATCAGTTACCATTTTCTCTTGAGAAAGAGAAAGATAATAGATTATAATAGCCTGAGATTTGAGCCCAAAGGACACAGGTTCAAGTTCAAATTCTGTCATCACCCAGCTCTAGATATTCTTTTATGAAAATGGTGATAAGAAACTGCCAAGTTGTCATTGGACAATTTAGCATCAGTGTGTGGATCAAATGTGATAATGCAGATTTTTATTTGGAAAGTGTAATAACTACTGTGAATTATCATTCTAGCCAGTACTCCACAGATATTTTTAAGTTATGCAAATGTTAAGTTATGATGACAGCCATTGCTGGAAGTCATTACGTTCCTATCTCTTGCTAAGTCCATTCATGCTGCCTATGTGATTGATGTCCAGATTGTCCTTTCCTTGAATAAAACCATTAATTCCATGCTACTTTATTTTCAAGGTTTTAACTGTTTCAGAATATGGTACTAGCTTATTATACATGCTTATCTTCTTATTATTATTCTTTTTTTTTCTTTTTTGGATAGTAATTCTTGTGTATATGCTAATACATTTTGGTCAGTTTCTTGTAATTTGCAAATGATGCCTACTGCCTTTAGTTTCTGGAAAATTTCCCTAAGATAAGAACCCAAAATATAAAGTGTCTTTTTCCTTAAATGTTTAAAATCCAACATTATACCAAAATCCTATAAAGGGCTCATAATGGTGTGCCACACTTTAACTTCTCCAAAATTCTCTCTTCTGCCAATAAAGTGATTAGCTGCCTTTATAGAAAAAGTGATTTGCTAGTCCATGATTTGGTTTGCAAATCCAGGTTTGCATGCCTAGCTCCTATCCCTCACTTATGAGAACTTACATAGAAGTAGCATATTTATAAGTGTTAAATCTAAATTTTACACATTACTAACTACAAATCACATAAAATGCCACAGAATGGAATAGCAGACCCTGGATACTATGAAGAAAAGAGAGGAGGAAATGAATCTCTAATTCCTCACTTTGTTATGATCTACAGGCATCTGGGGGAAATAGGCACAATGAAGCCACTGAAATCTTAGTAAGTTAAAACTGTCATACCACAAGAAGTATACTTTAAATGTTCTTGGAGTTCCGACTCTGAAGTAAGCTCATAGGTCAAAAATATAATGGGCATTTTTTTTTTAAAGATTTTATTTATTTATTTGTTAGAGAGAGAGAGCACAGGCAGAGGGAGAAGCAGGCTCCCTGCCGAGCAAGGAGCCCGATGTGGGACTCGATCCCAGGACGCTGGGATCATGACCTGAGCCGAAGGCAG